>VYXF01003035.1:662973-797632 GCA_013397295.1 Polioptila caerulea
GGGGGGGGAGGGGCTATCAGAAAAACAAAATTATGAATGCCATAACCTAAGAATGACCTAAGAAATTGGGGTTTTTGATAATCCAAATGTGTCCTAGAACTAATAAGTCTATAATATCAGATAAACAGTAACTGACACAAACTTCAGCAGAGAAAAGATGAAAGAGAACCAAGTAGCCACTCTGTGGGGGAAAAAAAGGGAAAAAATGCACATGAGGTGGCTGTGAACGACAACAAGATAAGCAATAAAAGGAGCCATGAATAAAAAAGGCAAGTAATTTTGATTAATACATCTATGCAGGACACAGACACTGATAGATTCAGAGTGACATGAGATAAAAAACTCTCTGTCCAAGATGAGAGATTCTTTCCTGAATGCTGGACTGTACAGAACAATATTTGCTATTTTGATGAATAGTGGAAACTGGAAAGTTGTTCCCATGCATGATAAAGTTAAAGTAAAAGACAGGAAGAGATGTGGTTGCTCAACATTGATTAAGAAGGTAGAACAAAGAAGACAGGATTAACACCTTGGCCTAAAAAATAATGTATTTTAGAGTAAGCATTGAATTTGGGAGAAGTGCAAAGACAAAAAAAGGGGACATTGTTTAAAAAGTAATTGTTCATATATTTACAATAAAAATGAGGAATAGAAAATTACTTAGTGTTTTTCAATGTGTAAGGAGAAACTGGATAACCATTATACTATAAATTGTCCTTAAAATGCTGTTAGAATACAGGAAGAAAAAAAAGATGAAAAACTAGGAACTCTAATTGTGGCTGTGAGGTATTCAGAGGAGTTAATATCTGGTAGGATGACTCAAGTAACTTGAACACTAATATTACCCACAGGCAGCCTGGATTCAAGAGGATCATAGAATCCAGGATCAGTTTCTAGGCCCAAGAAATCTCAAGATACTGTTCTAACAGTGAGCTAGAAATATTCCACTTCATGTCTGCTTTTCATTCCTGATCCCTGGCGGAATTAGCTTTAATAGCCTTCTGTTCCATAAAGCCCTGGAAAAATTTTTCCCACTGCTTAAATCCTAGCTTTTTCATCTTTATGAAGTACTGTGACTTTTCCCCTTTATCTTCATTGATTTAATTTTATTTTTGAGAGATTAATTTCAGAAACAAAGATTGAGATTTACAAGTCAAGAACCTCGAAGTAAGACAATTTGAGAATAGCTCCAACTTTCATTAATATCTGAACAGTCACAGACATAACCAGTAATCTGAAACAGGTTCAGATAAACTAGTGCAAATCAGAGTATATATCTAAAGCAAAACAAAATATATAAAAATTATTGAAATAGTATACAAATGAGCACATTTCATCATGCATTTTAAGAAAACAAACAAAAAAATCCCTCTCCTTATATCAAAGTTTCTACATGTGGACAGAACTATTTATACACTTCCTTTATACTAGGCGTCATGTATAACAGCATCATTTCAAAACAAAAGCTTTGACTGAGTTCTAAATGTTAAAATGTCTAATGTACTATAGTTTTGGAGAATTTTTAAAATGCAATATTTCTTTCAAAGGATTTTTCAGATCCTTTTTTGTTTCTGCATCCAAAATTAATTTTACATTCCCTTAAAAATATCATGACATATGATCTGATTCCAGAGAAAACATTAATGAACTTCTCAGGCTCATACCCAGAGGGCAGCCATGAAGTTAATGTATAAAGAGTTCTTTACTTCTTGCTTTAGAAATTTCTTTAGAAATGGCCCCTCTTGTAAAGCAATACCTCCTTCTATCAACATTGTATCTGAAGTCACCACTTTCTTTTTATTGGCTCACAATTTTCAGTTTGATATTCTTATTTCTACTTACACACCACTATGTAAGCTTTTTCAGTTTGCAATATTTCTGAATATATCTTAATTACAGTACTTCAGCAGCATCTCTTAAAAGCCACTTTATTTCAAGTTGCAAATTATTTCACAGAAATTGTCATGGGCTCAAATTCTCCCTCCATATGTTTCATGGGTAAATAGGAACTATGATGTTCTGCAATCACACACAGGTATTGTGAGTGTGTACAAGTATTCCTAAATCACAGAATATGCAGTACACAAATATATACAACAGAAGCTTACATAAGCATACATTTTTACTTTTCACTCTATTTTTCAGTTACGCAAAGCATAAGGCTTCAGAAAGACACTCTGTGTACTTTAAAGTAGATAGGCTTTTCCTTGTTATTTCAAAGAGAATAATAAATGCTACAAGCACTCTGGAAAATTCCAACAAAAATAAGGGTTATAAAAGACACAGACATATAATATCCATATAACCTATTTTAGAACTGGCTTCTGCAGAGCTATTCAGCACCTCTTGGGATTTACTCATGGCCCTGAGTAGTCAGTTTTAGGATGCATACATACCCAGGGTATTATAAAGCATATTCACTGTATGTGTTTATCTCCTAAAACACAGATCACATTCTCATTTGGAAATCAAACATGGCAGTGTCAGTGTGGCAGAGCTAATGGTATACTCCACATCAATTATACCTCTCGAGATCATAGTAAGCACCCTCAGAATAGGTACGGCACATCGTGCGGGAGCGGAGTAATCGGATTGCATCTTCACAAGACAGAGGATACATTGTGTGATCCTGGCTGCCAAAACAGAACGGGTGAACACAATGAAAAGCAACACAAAGATGAAACGAGCACAAAACAACATGAAAAGCAAGCAATGTCAGCAATAGAACAAAAGGCTGGAACAGAACATGACTGGAACTTTGGTGAACTTTGTAAAACTACTTTTAGAAGTAAAGTATATTGGCTCGCAGCTACAAGAGCTACAAGACTAGGAGAAAGGTATCACTCTCCAGTTTTATTGTAACCTTTAACTCAGCCACTCATATATGATTTTGTTCATATTAAAATCACAGTATTAGCAGGTATAAGTGTTTGCTGGTTTAAATTATTTTCGTTATATACTCTCTAAAAGACATCAGAGTGATGTAAATAAAGCATCATCTTTAAGAACCATCAGTTATAGACCATTGGCAGTGAGAAAATATTCAGGCAAAACACAGGAAGAATTACCCAGTGTTTGTGTACACACCATGTTAACAAGTCTAATGATGATACTAACTCCTAAGTTTTCTACCGCTACATACAGACAAACAAAACCAGAAGTGGACACGTAGGTACACAGGAGTACATGCATTACCCACACACAGTCACACAGAGCAAAACATATACCTGACATCCCTGTAATGGTGATCTGTGGACTGGGTGTACCGGGAGCGAGGTAAAGTAACATAATGACTGAGGTGATGGCAGAAAGAAAAATACAGATATGAGACAATAAGATGGAGAAGGAATGGTACACAACAAAACAAAACAGAAAACATTTTAATCTGAGAATGCAGGAGCTACAAAACATTGTTTAAGAGCACTGGACTTACTAACAAAGTAATATGATATATGGTTCTAAAGATAAAATTGTTTAGATGATTCACACAT
Source organism: Polioptila caerulea (assembly GCA_013397295.1). Taxonomy (NCBI): domain Eukaryota; kingdom Metazoa; phylum Chordata; class Aves; order Passeriformes; family Certhiidae; genus Polioptila; species Polioptila caerulea. The sequence goes on from VYXF01003035.1 coordinate 666,465, forward strand.
GTATTCTGAGAAGCCAGTGGGAGATTATGGATCAAGAAGATAGTTAAAATTTGGGATTTTCTATAGTATTTCAGTTAGGAAGAAAAATGCATAAATCTCTGAAAGCAACTCAAGAAGTCAGGTTGCCTATTCCCTTGTTTGAAGGCACTCATAATGTTTGCATGAATAATATCTTTGAAAGAGATTTACCTAACCTATCTGAGAGACTACCACCAATCTCTCCCCACATAGCTCCAGAGCTTTCCCTTTTCTAAGTGTAATTCCCTTATACTGATCATATTATGATAAAAGGTGAATTTAGATCAAAGTGTTTCATTATTTAAATAAATAATGAAGAGCTATAACATCAGTATCAGAATATACAAAAAAAAACCCCAAATGCAGTTCAAAACAATAAAATTATTTCTATTTTGTTTGTATTATGAAATAATGTCAAAATTTATACATTTTAAACATATTTGTTACACTAGCTATTCTCCAATTATCAAAAATAGAAGAAAGTAATTTTACTTTTAATATGAATATATGCACACAGTACAGGGAAGAGGGTTTGGAAAAGAGAGGGATTTACCATTAACAAGGAGTTATTATTGACTACAGCTTCCTTAAAGCTGGGATATTTCAAAGGAGAGTCCAATCACAACTGTCCACATTGGAAGTGTAAACTGACTTCACAAGAAACATGGAAAACCTCATCCTTCATTTTCATTTCTTGTATTTTAATTTGGTTATGATTACTGTTTTTCCAGGAATCAAACACATTGCTACCAGCAGGTGTATTACCTACACTTACTATATTTTCCTCTTTTGCATGAGGACAAAATGCACCATCACCCACATGAAAATATCCCTTATATTAGGTCAATTATCAATAGTACAAGATATCTTTGTGTTCACTTCTTTCAAATGAATGCAAAAGAAGAGTTTTTACTATTGAAAATTAACTTAAATCCCCGATTATGCAATTTAAACTTTGCAGTTTGTTACAAGAATGAGGACCTGTACACAATTCAACAGGGCCCAATTTGACATGGTACAGTCAAAATTTGAAGAAGGACTAATAATTATTAAAATAGTCATAAAGTTTACACTGCAAGCTGAGAAAAATGATGAATACTTTTAAACTAATATAAAGACCTAAGTATCAAAAGCAGTCTACCCATAACAGCCTGTCAGTCAGCACACAGTCAAGAAATATAAAAAAAAATAATTCACCACATTCTTAAAACTTTCTTTGGTATATATGCACACCCATAGGAAGAACAATCAAATAAAAATGTAGGATCCGCCCCCCAGGAGCTAAATGTAGGATGATGGCAAATAACTGCATACCAGGTTATTCTCTCCACTACATGAATACATTCCAAGCTACATCCACATGAATATGCCTTCAAATTATTCAGATGCAACCCTGGAATTAACACCTCAAAACCCTTGCTCCAGTATCAATAAGCAATTAAGTGTTTCCAGCTGGTAGATGACATTTCAATTTTAACAATTCACTTTGCCTTTTATCCTTCCAGTGAACTGCTGACAAGTTTTCCTGGTAGTCTTTGAAAAATATATGACATCAATAAATACGATATATTTCACCATTATTTTAAAACCAATGTCTCAAACAAAACTAGGACTTCAGGAAGAACATTTGTTAAATTCCATCTTTCTTCTGAGCATCCAGCCAACACTGCTCTAGTTGATTTTTTACCATTAAATATGTTACTATACATTTTTATATATTTAGGATAAAATAAATTTTTTATGCTTTTATAAATATGTTAGCAACACCAAAAATGCCTATGATTTATTCTCAATGTCCAAAACTGAAATATACACCACATTTTTTTGGCTAATCCCCAGTATAAACCACCTAAAATCATAAAGTGTGTGTATTATAATATAGTAAAAACATTTAGCTTTGTGCTGCCTAAGTGCAAAAGAACTCCATTAATGTTCCACATCTCCATCTCAACTAAATATAACATTTGAGCTGTTAATGAAGATCATGACCCTATATGCACATATACATGGGAATGCCCAGAAGACAATGCAGACATGGACAAAATTTAGATATGTCAGATTTTTACTATGACAAAAGTGGGTTTTTTGTAAAAAAAATGTGGGTTTTTTTGTAATCTTGCTTCATATTCCTAGCCTCTTATCACACATTCTTTACATTACTACACATTATAGCAGTCCATGACAAAAGTATGTCAAATGATAGTATGGCAAAATAAACACAAACTGCATCCTCACAGACTTATGAAACATTACCTATTTTGTTACAGATAGAATAGACAAAAAATTCCTAGCAAAAATTCATTTTATTACAGTCTAATTAGGCAGCATTATAGGTTTTGCAATATGATCATTATCATACACACACACACTCACACCCATCTCCTTCCACACTGTATCAGGTGAAATGAGATTGCCACTGTCCTGACAAGATGCCAGGTATATGGGTAAACAGGATAGTTTTCCTTTTTTTAAAGTGAACAGAAAATTACTTAAAATTTTTCTGATATTGCTCATCCATTTGTCCATTTTCTTAAAAAATTCAGTGAACCATTAGGGTGAGAAAACAAAACTCAGTGATTGGAAGTACTCAATATCCAGGACAAGGCTAAACACACCAGAAGAGTCTCAGGCACCCTTGAAAACACTCACACACAGAGTACCTCACTCGAGCCTCATGGGACACCTCCCTGTTCTTCTGGGCAAGGGAGCTGAACCTGTTCTCTATTGCTTGGGATATTTTATTTAATAGTAAAGAAGAGGCCTTTGGACATAATTCATTCCTTTCAATTTCACTCTCAGTGAACATGTCCTAAAATTTGATTGACATTCCAGCTTCCCTACTAAAGTGGGCAGTAGACTCCCAAGTGTTTTTGTGGAAAGGCTAAAGTACTGTATATTATTACACCCTTGTGCTTATTGGAATAGCCATAAATAATTCTGAATGTAAAACAAATCTTTGTGTTCCTTTCTGTTAGAGCCTGCATAAATGAAACTCAATTGACACAAGAAATTTCTCTCATCCTATAACTGTTTATCTATTCCTATATTCAGCTTTTTCCAGCCTATTTTCTGATTCCAATAAAAGCAATATATTGCATCATTGGCAATAGTACTATCCTCTATTTTTAGTAACACCCCTTTACATTTTTTCAACTGAAAAAACAAATTAAATATAGGAAAAGTATAAAATGATTTAAATTGTTAAAATTAAATATAATTTTTTTACAGGTATGAATTTGCCTTTAACCAAATACTCCCCAATTTCTCAAGTTACAATTTTCTGAAAACTAGCAATGTGACAAAAGAGAAGTTAGCTTAATCAGACTACAGAGTAAGAAATGGGCTGTTTTGGGGGTCAATCAGTTGAAATTTTAGGGGGGAAAGAGCCATTGGAAGTGGTAGAAAAGAGAAAGCTGCCATATGAAATTTAGGGAAAGTACTGTGGGAAGGAATGAAGTAAAAAATTGTGCTTGGGATCACATTGACTGTGAGGTTGAACACAGAATTGTTCAAGGGAAAAGGAGCCAGGAACTAATAAAATGATGTGGATACAGACAAAATGCACAGTTCTATGAGCAGCTTACTCATTTCAAGAATGGAAAGCAACTACTACAACTGGTTACTTTTTCCAGAGTCCAGTTATACCAGTCTAAAAGATGATATTCTCATCTGAATGAAGAAACAGTCAATGTTCTCTGTGCTAGAATGCTTTCCATGCTGCTTCCCTAACACCTGGCAAATCACATCAACAAACTATATGAATAAAATGTGAAGTCAAGCTCTTAACTCTTAGAAAATGTCAAATGCCATTCAAGAATAAAGACTGGTTATGTAATTTCCCCTGCCACATTTCAATGAATACATTAATAGAATTGTTTTATTTAATAATTGGGGTTTTAAAGGAAAAAAAATAGATTTTCTTTACTTATAAACATCAACGATTTTTCCACCAGTAATGGTATGGATGCTTTTTGTTACATCAATTCTATAGAAATTTCCACAAATCTCCTGGGATAGATGAAATCCTAGAAATGTTCCATCTGAATGTAACTGACAATTTGAAGTCTTTAGTTGTGAAACAATAGCAATTATCAGCAGAGAATTTGTGAGCTGACACACATTCAATCAAGATGATTTTCAATAAGAAAATCAGTATCACATTATCACAGTGCACCCCATACTGCATTTTAAATCATTGCTCCAAAGGTGCAACACTGAAGTCATTTATCAGAACTGCATTATTTTTAACACAGGCTATTTTTTTTTAATGCATTTTATTCTGAGGAATATATCTATGACTCTTGGCAGTGGGTTTTTTTGTGGGTTTTTTTTTTTTTAATTTGGCTAAAAGCTACTCCTTTACCACCTTCCTACTCTGACATCCCTGTTGGAGATAATCATCCTTCAGCAGACTCATGGAGGGACCAGGTGGGTGGTGCAGATAATTGTGCAATTAAACAGGGATTTGAAAGGAGAAAAAGAACTTAAAGAAACACTGCAATTATTGAGATTCACACTGATGCAAACATTTTATAGCTTAGCTATAAGCAAATTTTCAGCTATGCATTTCTTTACTGGGTATTTGTAAAGCAGTAACATTACATATCCCCATGTGGGTACATGGTCCACATGATAAACACAACTGAAATCTGAAAAAGTTATCCCAAAATTTCCAAATAAAATATCAAGAACCCTTTATACTTCACATTATCTTTGCATTTTAATCTGCATTTAAATTGTTTTACAGTAAAATTTAATTAAATAACAAATATATGACTATGTAATTACGTATTATTCAACTGTGTATTTAATAAAGACTTTGAAAAAAAATAGTTCTTTTCAGTATTTTAATGTGGGAAAATGTACCAAAAAAATCTTTTCCTAGTTTGACCTAACCTGGCACCTACTTAATAATAACATTGGATTAGGAGCCTGCTAACCATAGATAAAGCAACTGCATGGTTTAAAACAACATTCAGAAATGTAAAATTTATCTTTCTCTTGCCCACCTTTAATTTTGTGTCAAATACTAGAAGAAAATGCTTACACTGTGTTTTAGCTAATATGTAACAGGTTCATTGTAGTGAATTACTTTGGTCTTTGCTGGTTTGATTATAGCTAACAGAATTTTTTGGCATGTATTTCAACATTTACTTCATGTTAAAAAAAATCCAAGCCACATGCTTTCAACAGAATGAAAAAAACCAAGTGTGTATTCAATTATGTGAATGAAATCTCCTCTCAGTAACAGGGATGTGATAGTCCTGCTAGTCCCAGCATATCCAGATAACATCTTTGAAGAGATTTTAAAATAATGGACAATATTTCTCTAAAATAACCACGCTTACGACTATGCTATTAGTTTAACAAAACATAGCAATTTTCTTCGTTCAAATGGAATGTATGCAGCAGCTTTGATAATGAAGAGATGATAAATTCCCTTTTCTCTGGTTTTCTTTTAAGGGCCTCTCAGAAAAATACTTTAGGAGCTTTCTCATACATTCCTCCTGCAAGACTCTTTGAGTTAGGCATTCTGAGAATGCTGTAGCTTAACACACCTGTGCTAAATTCACCATTAGCAAGGCTATTCCTCAGGGAGAACCCACCGAGGATAGCAAATACAGTTAAATTAATAGTTGCCAAATAGTATCTAAGTTTGTTGAAGTTGTGGGCCTGAGTACAATTTTCTCACGCTGTCTTGGTGTTTGTTGTTAACTGCTGATATATCTCTCAGAAAGAAACACACAGATATAGTTTGGTGCTTATGTTGTTGTTCATTTTTTTCTTTCTGGAACTACGCTAAGGTTGTCACATTTTTCCTCTAATTCTTCTAATTATATTGATTGTTTAAATATAAAACTGAGGTTAAATCCAACTGTTTCCACATAGTTTCAATAGTTTAATTAGTTTCAGTTTCTCAAGTGAGGTAAAAGTCAGTTTTAGAGAATTTATGAAAACATGTCAAACTAACATTTACAAGGTTATCCCATTACAGATAAAAGTCTTTATGGAACTTGGGTCCATATTAACTCATAAGCATTCGTATTTCTCTATATTATAAACTTATTCTATTTTATAAGAGTGTGAGTACCCACAAAAAAACCTCACTTTTTGATAATAATTAACTAGTAGACCTATATTAAATATACAGGTAACAAATTAACATGGTTTCTCACTGTGAGGTAGCAGTGTAGAGTACAACTTTTGTTAATACAGCAACAGATACAAATTTAAACTGTAAATTTACCCTTACATTATACATTTTAAAATAAGTCTATGATATAGCCATATTTTAATATTTAAGGATTCAGTGTTTGAAATAAAAATTAGCTCCAATTAAATTTTTAAAAATGTTTATTTCAGGATTTTTAAAAACAATTTTACTTTCTATTCTAACTATGCATTCAGTTTTAATAGCAATGTTAAAATTCCTTCAGACTTGAGGTCATTAGGTTTTTTGTATGTGGTTTCAACTAACTCCTCAGTGCCATATACCTAAGAGAACTTAATGCTGAATTATCTAGAAAGGGAAGGAAAGAATTTTATTACTCATATTCTCAGTCAGAGTTTGACTTAGCAGCTGAGCATGTCTATAAGACAGTACTATTTCAAAATCTCCTTTTTGCAAGCAGCTTCAAAAGCTGTTTCATGGAAACAAGAAACCATCAGAGCTGTGGGAAGGAAATATGTGATTTGTTTTCAGAGCCAAGTGTGGGTTACATGTAGAGAGTCTACAAACCTATACAAAAATGCAGTTTTCCAATTTCTCCCAATTGTCTGCATTTCCAGAAGTTTTCAGGAGCAATACTATTAAAGAGCTACTTTAGGGATACCATTGGGGTTTTATTATATAGTAGATATAGTATCACATAATTTCATTAAAAAAATTTGAAATCTAATAATCTTTCCACACATAAATGCATAAAATCACTGTCAAATTAACAATGAATATAAAAAAATAATTATAAATATTTAGAAACAATATTTTCCTGTTCAGGGACTGTGTGTTGCAATAGAGGCATAACGAGTCAATAATTTGATCACACAGGCAACCACTCACCATGAGAGGAGAATTTCTCTGTGTGTTTTGGAAAATACAGATAAAACTGTGTTCAGAGATTGAGAGCACACCTATCAAGCAAACACCTATTAATCTAGAACGGTTGTGGAAATTCAATAATCTCATCTCCAATAACCTTCTGACATTGTTTTTCTGACATATTCTAAAAACATCAATTCTTTTTCTCTAAATCAAATCAGTCCAGCAGGGATTATTTGACTGAAGGGATGGAAAACCATTGTGGTACAGTACTTCAAGCAACCTTTCACAGTTATGCATTTATCTGGGAGGCAACAAATGAACTTGCACAGTGAGGAAATGCAGCAGCAGCATTCTACAAGGCATACACCAGCTCTAAGGACAAGTTTAGATCCTGTTTCAAGAATGACTGGTCTAAAAATCAACATAAAATTGTATCCCAAAGCATTCTGTAATCATCTTTTAAGGAAATAGCTCAGAATCCTCAAGTTATTGCCTTCTGTATGAAAATCGTATTCTAAAGAATCAACGGAATAAGGTTTTGTCCCCATAATTTAAACAGAAATATTAAATAGTTTAATGCAAAAAACAGGTGGATCTATGATCTACTGTACTTGTGATGAATACAGTTACTCTTCTGGATGATAAACACTTCACTGTTTTTTCATTGGCTTTATTTTTGCCCATTTGACTTCTTTATTCACCAAATTAAATTACAAATCACTTTGAATAGATTTGGGTTTTAATTCCTTTTGATACTTTTTACTTTTTTCCTAACATGTCTTTGGGAACAATTAATTATTATATTTTATCATCTGAAATTAAAATACTATAATCTCTTGAAAAATATTGTCTTGCATTCCATACAATCATTGATCATCACATTACTGGTGTCTTAGGAAATATTAATTTTTCTGTTCAATATTGCTTACAAAAAGCCACTGATTTCTCAAAGTCTTTGTATTACAGTTAGAAACCCCAAATATGTGTTTTGATGTCACTTGAAGAATAATCTATAATGGCTATCTGTAAAAGAATTCACTTCAAATACTAGTCATATATTACTCAAGATTACAAAATATATCTGTATTTCTCCTTGGTATATGCAATTATAACATGAGACAAAAGCTAGCAATTATGCCTCCCATTATAAAGTACAGGAATTTCAACTTAATGCAAATAAGCTGAAAGAATTTTAAAATTAAAGGTAATAAATGCTTTTTGCTTTGATTTTCTGCCTGAAGACAACGAGGTGGAAAAGATCAATAATTTTTTTAATGTCACAAAGTCATTGGCACAATTAATTCAGCAAAATTAACTACATTGTTCAATTATTGCTGCAATGTTTTTTACATCATTAAAATTCATAGAGGTTGCTAAAGCTCTGCTTACTGTTTGGGAAGTTCCATTAGGCAAAACATTAGTCATAGTCAGACGTGCCTCTAAACACAAAGACCCCAATTTCATACATGCTGTCCTAATCATTCTTTCTTTTCTATTTTACAAAGTGTCTCTGAAGGTTGAGCAAAGACAAAAACAGAACACAGTACTAGAATATGCTTTTGTTACATCTGCAAACTTCGCTGGATCCGACAGGAGAGTTACATTAATACTGAGCTGAAATTATCTATTTTTACTCCTCTTTATTCAGCAGCAAAAACGACCAAGTCTACTAATAGATTTTTTTAAAAGATATATAGTAGTTAAAGAATTCACTAATATAAAACACAAAAATATTTTTATAAAAAAAAGGACAACTAAGCCATTCAACATTTCTATTATACATTTTCTCCTAGATTTTCTCAGATTCCCTCCTGGCAAACCTGCCCTCACTGGACAGCTTTGCCAGCCTTATGTGCACTGATATTTTGTAATGCGTGTCGTGTAGCCGGTGGATAAACGAGAAATGCTGATCTCTGGGATTAGGTATGTAATTTACTTTAGCAAGCTACCACGCTGAAGTTACTCACGTTGATGCCTGTAGGCTACAGCTGTTCCTGGGTGCAGGCAGATGCTTACCTCTCTCTGTCTGGGGAGTAGTGGTCATCGATGGCGCGGTGTCTGTCCATCCGGTTCAGGGTGTTGTAGTGCGCGGGAGTCGACCGAGTCCCTCGCAGGCCCTGATCCACGTTCCGACTGAGGACAGAAGATACCACATTCTGAGTCCTGGGTGTGCCTGGACAACACCCTCTTACTGGTTTGTACAAACAATTACCAGCAATCATGTCGGCAACAAGATCTCTTAGCCGACCAGATTTTTCTAGACATTTAAAGTAAAATAATTTTAAATCTTAAACTAAAAAAAAAGTAAAATTTCTCATTTAGAAAATGGTGCCAAGTCCATTATAGGGGTACAGTTCTCTTTTTTTGTTCAAATGTGTTTCTTCTGCAAATAAGAGGAAAGCTTATTTTTTTCCTTCATAAAAAATGTAATCTTGCACAACATTTCATTAGTCTTTCCAGATTTCAAGCAAAAATCCATTTCTGACAGAAACATACGCTGTAAATAATTTTTCATGAGTTCTTGATTTTAGCTTTACTATAAAGATGTAAACTGTAGTAAGATGCAATGGGGACTTGAGGCTGTTACAGAAGACAGCAGCCTGCTGAAAACATTGTCATCTGAATTTAAAAATAGCGGCTTATTTGCCCTGGAAAACTTACTCTGTAATCACACTAGCAAAAAATCTGAAAAAACACATAACCATTTCATTAGCTGTAAGTGGTACCAACAGTGCAGGCTAGGTTGAAGAGCACCAATCACTGATTGGTGATTAGCTCTCAGGTGATAGCTTTGCCTATCAATAGTTTTGCTCAGTTTATCTATCAATACCTACTGACACACACTGACTTTACTTCTAGTGCTTTGTAAAACAAATCCACAGGAAAAGGAAAATAGGAGACAATGGTTAACTGTAATAATTATTGGATAATGAAAACATAATTGTTTTGTATTGATTTGAGAATAAAAAATTTGATGTTTCCCTCCACACAAATTCAAGCTTTAGACGAAAAATTCTTCTGTGTTCTGTCCTTTACTGCAATCTGCACTGGTGTGAGCCTCAGTTTCCTTTTTTGTTTATTTTGTATCACTCAGTTCCCTTTTCCTCTCTTGTCACTTTGTCTACCCTTTTGGAACCTGTGGCCCTTTGTCATTTATCAATTTCTGACTAGCGTTAACTTGAACATGTACCTTTCACTGCTGCTGCCATGACAATTATTTATTTCTGTATATAAGTGCTATGAAGATGTTGCATTACACACAAACTTTTTCCTTCAGCTCCCCCTCATTTGTCATAAAGCTTTTTCCACTCTGGCATTCATGAATCCAAATATTGAGTTTACTCTGGCTAATAAAGAGTAACAATTTCTTGTCAGCTACAATGGTGTGGGCCTTTGGTGGAGTTTATTAACAAAATTAAGTAGGACTGAGGACTGCAAAATGGTTTCTAAGAAATAACAGCAACTCCTATGGCCCAAAAAACTGCTGCCTGCAGAAGTGTCAGGAATGGGAAATCTTTGAGCATGCAGAATGCTCCCTGCAGTTAGGACATCTATAGAGCAGCACATGTAAAACAAATTTGCCTGAACAGGGTGCAAATGAGATTGATTATTCTTATGGATTTCCTGAGTTCACCTGCATTTTCAGTAGAACTAAAAAAGATATTTCTGTAACCCAGAGATTACACTTCTCTTCTACAAATTCTCAAGCTCTCATAACCCAATTTTCTGAGCTCAATAAGTCCTCAAAAATTGATTTGGTGTGTGGGCAGGGAAATATTACACAAATAATGCATTTGATTCTGACATTCTAGGAAACAGCTGCAATAATTTCAAAACTATATTTAAAAATTTAGCTGTAGGAAAGTTAAAAAGCAAGAGATTTTGAACATGTAAAGAAATCCAAGAGCACAAGAAAATGAAAAGTAGGTTTTTCAATGATGTTAAAAAAGAGTTAATTACCAGCTGTGTGCCCAAAATGCACACAGCATGTATGCAGACAAAAAAAAACCATAAAAACACAAACACACACACAAAGAGATTTTGCTCACATTTATGTCTATATCCAAGACAAATAACCTCTGGAGATTTGGTGCAGGCAATTGTTTAGCCTGAAATCAGCGTAGTAAAAATCAGAATAGGTCCCTTGGTGTCTACCAGTTATGTCTCATTGCAAGTCAGGCTGACTGGGTTTTAGATGGGTTTAGATTTCAAGTAGAAACACAGTTTCTGCCTCTTAGCTTTGTGAGATGATGTGGGATAATCTGGAATCCTAGTATCTCACTAATGCAAGAGGATATCATATAGGCTACATCCATTAGAGGAAAGGGTAAGTAAAAACATAAGCAAGATATTATGACATCAAGAGAATTTTAACAAAGAGAACAAAGATAACAGAAAGGAAGGCAGAACACAAGAGAAGAGGGATAGCTGCAAGAAAGGGAGAGGAACATGCACTTGCCAGGAAATATTGGATAACAGATCTTCAGTATTAAAGGGGAATTGTGAACATTAAGGGCAAAAGAGAGAACTTCCACTTTCATTTCAACTGAATGACACCATCTGAAACCTACCCATATATAGCAGCAAAAGTGCTGGAAAACAGGTTTCCTTCCCATTTACATCTGTCCTTCTGCTTCCTTTCTCTTAAGAAAGCTTATTCTGCAGAGTCTTAAATCAATTATTAGGCATTATCCAAAAGTACTAGCTTTTGGAAGAAATTTCCTGGTCTAATTTTATCAAGATAAATAGTTATCAGAGCTCTTCTAAGATCAGGAGTTGATATCTTTAACTATAAAATTGTATGTCTGTCAGCTTATTGATTGCTTGATGATTTAGAAGTGTGAAAAAAATTGTAGAAAGGAAGCTACTGTGGGCAGCAAGGAAGGCTCCCCAGAATCTTAATTCTACAGAAATAAAAGGGATGAAAACATCCACTGTCATATGAATGCTAAGGAAATATTGAACTATCACATATGATGAAACATGGCACCGGTAAATTGCTCTAGAAAATGAAAATGTGGAGAGATATTTTTCTTTTCTTAGATTGGCCTGCACTGAATTTTGACAAAAAATAATGACAGATATAAATAGGCAGAAGTAAGATACAGTTACGTAATCATATGATAATAATAATAACGAATAATATAGTAATAATAAACCACAAATAACATATAATTATACATAAATTAGGCACATCACTCTAATGTAAGAAAAAACATTACTGGCTTGACGCGATTTTGTAAGATCTACCCAATCCATTGCCATTTTGAAAGTCTGGAGATTATTTCCAGTATTGGCACCAGATCAATACCACTTTAATTTATACAAGTGCACAGTTAAAGAAGAGTTTACCTTTGTGGGGGAGGGACACTGGGAGACCACGATCTAGTCCGTCCTATACTATCTCCACGGTGAGGGGACCCTGATCGAGAACAATGGTTAGATGACATTACTTGCTCTGGCACTGACAGTGTTGAACTTTGAAGATCTCTCCCATTATGTCGGTAGTCTAAAAAGAAATGCAGATATTCAGTGAATCTGAAGTTGCACTTTTCAACTTCCTGCCATATCTGTAGCAGTGAGAAACTTGACCAAAGGTGGGATTTGATCAAGAATGCTCTCATGTGTTCTTGGGTTTCATAATAAAACATACATACGTGAAGTTGGCTCCTGTTGTTACGCTTTATTTCAGTACAATTAAGGTTCCTATAGTTATACTTTAAAAACATAGATTAATACCATGCACCAAACTGGGGATTTACCATTTATGGTTAATATGTATTAATAATAAAACAAATTAAACTGATTTTTCCTTCGAACAAAGAAGTTAATTATTTCATTTTTAATTAAAATTATTTTGGAAATGTTGTGTATGATGTTTTTCAATTAGTTTACAAATTTGGGACAGGAAGCTACTATGGAGTTAAATAATGAGATTGGGTTCAAGAAAGATTTGTATTTCAGAAACAATTTAAGTAACAATGACTCAATGACATCAGATTTCACTCACAATTCCAAATTAAAAAACATAATCTTTCACAAATAGCAAGCACCCTGGCCTAATCTTGAATAAGCCTAATAGAAGCTATAAATGGTCTAAGCAAAAGCCTCCAAGTTACTCTGGCCTAAAAGGTTACCACATGGACATTTAACACTGGATGTATTAAAAGTGACTGCCTTCATCTAATTGAAAAAGTTGAATTTACTGTCCTGTGATGTAATACTCTGCAGAAAAAAGATGCTAGATATACAGCAATTCCAAGTTTCCCCAGATTTTGTGAGGATGAAATTAAAACATAATGATAAGAAATTGAAGATTTGCAACTGTTAACCTGATTATAATGCTTAGTAGGAATAGGTCTTCAAAGAGTTCCTGGTGGCTATGACAACTGATATAACTGATTTCTTTGTTCTGGAAACAGTAACCAAGTAAAGAATACTTAGAGAGATCCACCCAGCACTGGAAAAATTCTGCCTCATGTTACTGTTATATTTTTCCCATGAGAATCTTCCAAGAGTATAATAATCTTCTGCTCATGATTTCTTTTCTTTTTCTTCCTGGAAAATGTTCATTTGGACCTAAACAAAACCTTATTAGTTCATTCCATTTTATGGTTCCAAGTATGTTCAATACTTTCAACTGAGTACTCATATTTATTGTATGGCCTTACAACCAAGGAGATAAATAAACAATCCTAATTCATAAATAACTTCTTCCTCCTGGGTTTAGGTGTAAACTGCTTTGTGTATATCTGGCATCATAAAGGGAAAAAAAAAGCCCATCATCATTACATCACGCTAATATAATGATGCTGAGGATCACATGGTCTGTCCTCACTACACAGCAGTCAAATCATGCTATGTGTATCCTCATCTGAGAGTCAGTAATGAAATACTGACTTCTACCCTATATATGAAGTAAATTTATTATCATGTGCACTGACAAAACGTACAGGAGCTAGTGCAACATAATTCTGAAATCCCCAAAGGCAAGACAGGGGAAATTTTATATGTGTTTGAAACACGGTGTTATTCACTCACTAGTAAAGTGTAGGAGATAAATAAATTTTTTGCAAGTCAGTCTGGAAATTAATACACTCTGCAATTCTGCAATTCTTTAACCAGAAGTAAAAGAGCTGCAGTAACAGTAGTGCAGAGCCCATCCTGCAGCAGGCTCCTGGCAGGACCTGTGGAGAGAGAAGCCCACCCTGGAGCAGGTTTGCCCACAGGATTTGTGACCGCCCTGGAGCAGTTTGTTCCCAAAGGGCTGTGCCCTATAGGAGGGACTCATGCTGGAGCAGGTTGTGAAGAGCTGCAGCTCATGGGATGAACTGACATTGGAGAAGTTCATGAAGGACTGTCTCCCATGAGAGGGACCTCACTNCCGCCCTGGAGCAGTTTGTTCCCAAAGGGCTGTGCCCTATAGGAGGGACTCATGCTGGAGCAGGTTGTGAAGAGCTGCAGCTCATGGGATGAACTGACATTGGAGAAGTTCATGAAGGACTGTCTCCCATGAGAGGGACCTAACTCTGGAGCAGAGGAATAGAGTGAAGGGTTCTCCCCCTGAGGAGGAAGGAGCAGCAGAGACAACATGAGATGAACTGACTGTGACCCCCATTGCCATCTCCCTGGGCAGCTGAGAGGGAGGAGGCAGAAAACCAGGAGTGACGTTGAGACCAGAGAGAAGGAAGGGGTGGGGGGGAAAGTTTTGAAATTTCCGGGAGTTATTTTTGCATTATGCTACTCTGGTTTTATTGGCAATAAAATAATTTCTCTGAGTTGTCTGTTTTGCCCGTGACCATGACTGGGGTGTGATCTCTTCCTGTCCTTATCTTGACCCACAAATCTTCAGTTACACTTTCATGGGATTCAGTCACACTTCCATTTTACCATGTCCAGTTCACAGGGGCAGCGATGCAGCAGTTGTGGCAGCCACTTGGCACCTAGCCAGGGTCGATCCACCACACATAAATGAGCAGAAAGTTATTATAAAGTTCTAGATATTGAAACAAAAACATGACTTACAGTACAAGAACACAGAGAAAAATAGTGTCTCATTATTCTAATAAGGCATATCTACTGACAGAAAAGACAGAGATGGTTCTTTGTTCTGCATCCACGAGGAGAATTTGTTGCATTTGGAGATGGAAAACAATGTAGAGTAGTAAAATGAAGAAATAGGTAAATCCTTTGAAATAATCAGCAGTTTATATAATATTTGGTATGTACAGACATCGAAGTATGAGGGGAGTGAGCAATACCATAAGGTTTTCTAGCTGAATAAACGTAATGAAGGGCAAGGTAATCAATTAACAAAGCACAAACAAAAATCTCCTTTAAAATTCTAAAAAATGCTAAAAAAGTCTAAAAAATTCCTAGAAGTGCGAACAAGTAAATCAAAATTATTGGATTTATTAAATCTGCACAGAGAAACAAAATAATTACTTTGGAACAAAAAGCCTCCTCCTGCTCTAATTTGTTATTGTAGTTGACCATTTGAGCAGTATTGTTGCAATAAATCAAAATATATGACTTCATAATTAATTGTCAAGTCTAATCCTTGACAATTAATAAGTGCTTTACATTAATTTGGAGGTAGACATACAGGGCTTTCCAGTAACTAACACTGGTACTGCTTCCTTAAGACAATAACAAAGGTAGAAACAATTAGCATTTGTAGCAATTTTGCTAAATTTTGATAAATTTTTGTTACATTTTTTGAAGAAAACTAGATGTGTTTAGCTGTGATCAAAGAAATATGTTAATATTTTCTAATAATATTGTTGCCAGAAAAGAAACTTCGACAATTATAATTTATATCTAAACCAAAAACTATTATCTTCACAAACTCTGCTTTTTCCAACAGGTTACACATTGAAAAGCAGCTGTTTGAGTAAGACAACCCACTAACATGGGTTAATGAGGAAATTTCAAAGTTATCCTTCAGTTTTGTAGAGTTAATGTAGCTCTGATTTAACTGCCTGTCCTATAGGTATGATTTAACTTCCAATTTCAAAAATATTGCACATCCTGTAAATAAGGTGAGAGAAGGTAAGTAAAAACATTTTCCTTTGAGAAGAAATTAGAGACAGAAAAGACAGGTCGTAAGTGCAGCTTGACCAGCGATTTGCTACTGAGCAAAGCAGATATTTATAGCAGTAGTAAAAATAGGATAAACATTATCCTGCTTGCAGCTATAAATATTGAGTCATTACCATAGAATCAAAGGCTCTATAACTATGGCAAGCCTCTTAAATCAACATAGAGAGTACACAGAACCTGATAATCAGTGTAGAGATAATCAGTGATAAACAACTGTGAGCTGCAGACACCTAAAAGACAGACACATGACAAAGATAACTGCAATACCAACACCTTCTTCTTTCATGGGAAGGTTTCATTAAAAACTGATACATATGAAAAGAGAGATTTTACAGAGCACACTAAATAGAGCTTCTTCAGAGTTTTACTTTTATCTGATTTAAGAGAGACTATTAATATATTTGTCTTAAAGTATTATCCACACAGTATAGCTGTACTCTGCTAATATTATGCAGGGTAAATGTTCAGTAAATACTGATGATTGAATTCTTATTAAAGTATGAATATTTCAGGCACAGAATTGCAGAAAATCACAAACTTCCAAATATTAGGTTCACATCAACAGCCCTAAAAGAGCCCTAAAAAGAATTAATTGAAGTGTAATAATGAAGATTTTAATTTAGATGCCTTGCTGCTTGATTTACTTGAAAGAAACTCTTAGTATGAAAATTGTTCTAGAAAGGCAGTACTAGAATGGCTGCTCATCACAGGCGACATAATTGACTTGGTTCTGACACTGATGCTAAGTGGTGTTTTCTCCACTTTAACATTTATACTTGATTGAGGCATCAAGCTTTCAGATATTTAACTTTTTAACACTCACAGTGGTTGGGCTTAGAAGAAGCACTAATTAAAAAAAATTATATAATCAAATTGCCAGAAATGCTTAACATACCAAGATTTCACACATGAGCACTTTGGAGAGAGTTCAGTTCTTTCATACAAATGTGCTCAGCTTCTGGGGTGATTTGAACATCTAAATGAAGAATTTTGATGTCCTCTAAAAAAAATTGCTGTCAGTCACTGATCAAATAAATTGAATTATTAATATCTGAGTATTTTATAAGTTGAAGATACATTATGCATGGCTTTGGGGAATTTTTTTGTATCAAAATATTACTCTGCAAATATGGGAAGAATGAAGGTTTGGTGAAAGGAAGCAGTAAACATTATAGTAGGTTATAATGGTTACTTGCTGCATAGCAACTCAGTTCCTCACAGGTATATTTAGCTCTACAACACTAATTGTATTTATGGGTCCATTACACACAAGACAATTCTTTTCTTATGGAAAAGCATTCCCACACAGTAATAAACTAGAGCTTTATGAGTTTTGAGTGCTGTTCCTATACCCAGAATGACATGCAAAGCTTGGGGAAAAAAACCCAAACCACCACAGGTACTATAAAATGTTTCTTCTTACTTAAGCACTCAGACATGTTTATTTGCATCTGTCCAGTAAGTCCCCCAAATTAGCCTCCTCTTCACACTGTTGATTGGAATTTATCAGTCTTTTCTTGTAGCTTTTTCTTTTTATAAGTGCTCTTCACCACAATTGTAAGCCACTCTAAGGAGTCTTTCCCTTATGTGAGAAGTATCCACACCTCTGATAGGAAAGGAACTTCATTGCAATTTTCATTGTCTATTAATGTTCATATTTCCTTAACTTTCCTCAAAGAGAAGGTTATTGAAAATAGTAATAATCTAAAAATAAAACTTGAATCAACTTAAGTCTTTACTTTCAAAGTGGAGTGATACAGTTTACATTTAAAAATAGTTTTGATTATTTTTGACCAGTTTGAAGAAAAGCATTGAGAGAATTTGGGTGTTTGAAGAGAAAAATGATTTGTCAGCTGAGGAAATGATACTGAAGAATTTCTTTATTTTTTAAATGATAAAAATATTGCATCTCAAATTTAAATAAGGGAATAAATATGTAAAATAGAAAATATACCTTAAGAAATAAAACTAAAAATGCAAGAAAATCTTGAAGAATTATAATAATGTGTAAAGAACTTTAGGCATAAAGTTATAAACAATATATACATTATTTGTTTGAAAGAAAGGAAAATGTTTGAAGATCATTGATCTAGGGGATCAGTCAGCATAATTACTATTTAACATGGCTTGAATTTCAGTTTGGGAGGGGGATTTTTGTGATACATAGACTAACATTTTTAACTCAAAGGAGAGCCCAGAAAACAGATTTTAGAGCAGGGCATTTGGAATCAACATACAATAAAATGAAAACCTTGTCAGTGTTTATGCCTGAAGTTACTGGGCTTTTGGGTCACTACAGGCCCCCATTTAGGGCTAGCTGGTGATCTCCAATGAAATCCGTATTACAGCAGGGATAGAAGTAATCCACTCCATGTGCTAATGCTGTGAGATGTCTTTCTATAGGCAGTTGATTTCAATCTGTAACCAAAGTGTGTTTTCTGCATCTGCTTTGAGAAGCAATCATCCACAGGATTCAAAGCATAAAAATTCAGCCCACGTTATCAGCAAATAGAGAAAAAGACATTTCCTCTGCAGCAAAGGCAGCAACATGACAGTGAAAGAATTCTTTTGAACAAAGGATTCCTCAGGTGTTTTGAGAAGTGAAGCAAAAATGGATAATTGCTTTTCATTCTTCTTCAAACACAAAAATATTTTTGTAAGATCATTAGTAATTTCTGTACTGATGGCTGCTATTTTTTTTTCCTAATTTATTTGGCTCTAACTATCCTCTGAATAAATATATTTTTTATTTGTATTCTTTTGTATTCTTATTTGCTCCTGAAACATACAGCTATCTTCTGCATAATGATAAAAATTTATCAGTATAAATGTTTTTCTTCTCAAAGCTGGAGACAGCATTCTTTTACTTGGAAAAGCTCTTCTCTGTAGAGACTTTTAATGCAATCTACGCAGTATTCACTGCCTTTTATTCTTCCATGACTCATCTGTTGAAACATATCTCAGATTACAAGTATTTCATATTACATAATCTCTTGTAATGCAGAAGAGACATTGGCGTAGAACTGAATTTTAAAAATTAATATCCTACTTCATATTTTATTGTTACAAAAACAATAGGTGGGAATTTTATGATTAAATGGTCTTGACAATACATGTCTCTGTTTATAAAGTCAGACTCAGTAGGCTGCTTGTCTTCCCTAGGTTCAACATTAGATACACCTGAGAGTATCTAGGAAGAAAACTATTTAGAAGTAGTTTTAGAGTCCATATTCATTGAATTTGCTAACTGTAATGTATGCTTAACTTTGGACACTAGAAAGAAATAAAAACAAATCAAAAAGCCTCAGCCTTTCACTGAGTTGTATTTATTGTTATAATATAAATTTAGTAAACCTTTCTGGCATTAAAAAAAAATAGATCAACATAAAAAATACTGTATTGCTTTTATCAAAAAGGACATAAGAGAATTCTAAAGGGCAGGTGTAGATCCTGATGTACTCCCACACAGAACTGCTGGTGACAGACAAGTTTGAGGGCCAAGTTTATTGTTCGGGACAGCAAAATAAATGTCTTAAATTGTTTGAGAGCTATGTATGAGCAATCTAAAGACATCACCAGAACTGTTAATGCTGCTTATTCTACTATCCCATGGTAAGATTAAGGCCAGCAAAGATGAAATATAATAGAGACTCTATTCCAGTGTCTCCCAAGATGAACGTATATCATATTTAAAGAGAGCAATTTTAGAATCTAGTAAAAAATTGCTTTTTTTAAAAAAATATGCAATATGTTATAACCCTCTGTGACAATTGCTTTTGGAGAATACACGTGTAGCCAGAAAAAAGGCATTGAATGTTTTCAACCTGTTTATCACTATTTTCTTAAAAGTCTTTTCTGCTGACAGAAACAACAGACAGAAGTTTATTACATTTGTCTAAGCAGGCTAAGATCCAAGCCACAAGAATTGATAGATTTTTAAAATAATTTTACCAAGAGGTCATAAAATTACAGAACGGTTTGAATTGGAAGGGAACTTCAAAGGACATCTAGTCAATCATTATGAATAAAAGTAAGCTGAAGAGGAGCAAAAAAGAGAATTTTTATTCTTTTTAAAGATTACTGGAGTTTAGTTCACAGGTGTGATACTAGGAATTCATTTTATGGAAGGGATCACTGAGAAAGATGTTGGCAAGCTCACTTCATGTAATGCACTATTTATATAGCAGACAGAAGAAGAGCGAAGTGTCATGTTAAATAAAACCTGAAAATACAAAATGAAAGAACTGGGGTAGGTAAGAAAGAAATAAACAAAGAGAGACAAATGGTTTCATGCAAAGAGCACATATATTTGAACCAAGATTGTGATGAGTCTACAAAGGAAGAGAGGAACTTAAAACAAAAGAGGGAATGATAAGGAAAGTGGATGGTAAGACAAGACAAGACTGAACCAGAAGACTTACAAACATAGTGGCAGCAGCACAAAAAAAATAAGGCATTAAGGTAATATTTCAAAACCTAAAAACCATCAAATTTTTCTACCCACACAGCCAGGCTCAATTAAAATGCAACTAAGGTATAGAATTGTTCATCAAATTCAATAGCTTAAAAATCCTAAAAAATTAAAGGTATTTCAGAAACTCAGGTAAGGGAAGTAGGCTCCTGCATTGAACTGTAAAGACCATAATTTTACAAGTTGTCAAATATAAGTTCATTGAATCAAAGTTGTAAATCTAGGTGTTTCACAGGAATCTTGCTGATGTTCAAGCACCTGACAAAAAAAATTCTGCAAAACATGGTACCTTTTTCCAGGACAGGAAAAAAATGTCCCTTTTAAAATGATGCTACACTGGGCACTCTAGAAATATATCCATTAAATCCAGTTCTTTCCAACCTTT
Source organism: Polioptila caerulea (assembly GCA_013397295.1). Lineage (NCBI taxonomy): Eukaryota > Metazoa > Chordata > Aves > Passeriformes > Certhiidae > Polioptila > Polioptila caerulea. Next base: position 687,483 of record VYXF01003035.1, read on the forward strand.
ACTTTTAAGCTCCTAAGTTAGATTGGTATATTTTTAATTTAACTGACCCACAACAATAAAAAAGCCCATATTTTTGGGAGGATAGGCAACTTGAATGCCTTAGAGACTTAAAATTACAGACAGAAAGCTCATCAAAGACTGAAAGTACAGTAAATAGGTACAAAGGACTTCTGAGGATGGCTGCCTCTTTGGTTCCAGTACTTCACACCACTCTGGCTACCTATCCTTCTTGTGTTCTCACTACAATAAAGCAAACAGGGAGGTGGGAATATAAACATGCTGTAAGTTTTCCTTAATAGTTTTCTAATTAAGGTAATCGTCTGAAAACTGAGCTTGTTACTGTTTGAAGAGAAATGTTTTAAGGAACACAGAAACTTTAGTGGTTTGGCAGGTCTAGTGTTCCTTTTTAATTTTGTAAAACTGCTGGAACCTCAGCACAAATATGACTTGCCCTGTTTATATCCTAAAGTCTGTAAAATTTTATGTTTGTTTATAAAAAGGGCTTTTTAATAAAATTTACACAGTGTTTGTTATTCTTAAAAAAGCAAAAAGTAATCTCCTTATCCCACTAAATGCAAGACCTATAGCATGGAAAAGTAACACACCGGGGTAAAAAAATTGAGCACAGCCTATGAGGTAACCATGAAAATAAAAGCATGACTATGTAGACAACACAGAAATGCATCTGAGCTCAGAGTGGTAACAGTTTTTAAAAAAGGACTAGGCCAACTCATTTATTAGATAGTTCACTAAATGTCTGGATTTATCAATACTTGACTTCACACCATGTCGTGATATCCAGGATTGCCTGTCTCACCTCTTTTTAGTCCCTCAAGTTCCAAGGTGAGCCGTATTCCTCTGATTCCTCTTTCCCACCTCCTCTGATTCCTCTTTCCCAGCTCCTCTGATTCCCCTTTCCCTCCTGCCCTTCNGAGTCCCTCTCGTTCCAAGGTGAGCCGTATTGCTCTGATTCCTCTTTCCCAGCTCCTCTGATTCCCCTTTCCCTCCTGCCCTTCCTTAGCCCCCAGCACCATGTGCTGTACCCCGTGTGCTGACGGTGGCGGTGCGCCAGGAGCACGCTGTGACCGACCTGAGCGATCCCGGGCTCACAGCTGCTGTGGACCTGACAGGTTCTGCTGCTCAGCCTTCCTGAGCAGGGCCCAGGCCCCACTGTTTAACACTTGAGCTGGACCTCACCCAAGAGAACCAGAATCTGCCTAGCACAGAAAACTCCGTGTGTTCCAAGTCTCAGAACAGCAGCAGGGTAACAGAATATGCACTGAGATGTGCAGCCCACTCCGTGCTGACACCAGCAGCCCTCAGTGGCTAAAGGTGGCACAGCTGCCTCCTTGGGATTGGATACAGGGAAAAATGTCTTCCTGAAAGAGTTGTTAAGCATTGGAACAGCCTGCCCAGGGAGGGGTGGAGTCACCATTCCTGCAGGTATTTAAAAGATGTGTGGCTGAGTGACTCAGGGAAAAGGTTCAGTAGTGGACTTTGCAGTTCTAGCAGTTGGACTTGATCCATCCTAAAAATGTCCATGATTCTAGAATCTTAAACATATTCTCTGTTTTAGTCATCAAAAGTCTGTGGTTATGATTTTATTATTTTCAGCTATGATTACTTTTTATCTAGTATTATCTTTTCTCTTAGAAGAGGAGACATACTCTTTGACAAGATAACTTTTTTTGCAAATAGGCTCAATTCCAATACTTAGTGAAACATTATCTGCCATCTCCTGCCCTGCCTTGAACACTCATGTTTCAGACCTTTGGCAGTGTTATTACTCCATCATGAAATTTTACACAATATATCAACCACGAATGTCTGCCAAAAAAATTAAATTAACATTTCTTGAGGTCTATTAAAAACACTACCTTTATGCTATTTGCATCATTTTATAAAAGCAATGTGGACATTCCTACACAGACTTTTTTCCCTCTTTAGTAATTTTTGAGATTAGGTATGCATTATGCATAATACTTATTTTGTGTCTCTTAGTAAAATACACACTTAAGTTCCACTTATTTTTCATCAGAAAAAAATTCCAAAAATTCATATTAAATTATAAATAAGTAGTACTTCTACTGAATAAGTAGAAATGGACAAGTAAATTTAAACATTAGTACCTGAAACAACACCAATTCCATCATCACAGTCATAATCAGAGACTTCACTGTCACTGATTCTTTTGGATCCTGGAAAAAGAAAAGATGTGTATCATTTTCCTTCCTGTGAGTCAAAATTATCCTCTTTCAATAATACTTAAATAAATGTATGGATTTCATACTAGACCATGAAGCATTAATATCAGCATATAAAGGTAATTATTCGCATTATAATTATTACACATATATGACTGCACCAATTATTTCAGTTAAATCTTTAAAGCAATATAAAATGAAATGCTGGAATACATATCCAAAACATTGCTTTTATGAAATATTTTTCTATACTCTATATTCATTCCATATACACAGATATTTGCATTCATTCCATACAGAAACTGGCATCACACTGTTCATCTTCCAAGATTTCATATACAAGGCATCATCCCTCCCCAAAGTCTCTGAATAACAGAAAGGTTATTAATGGTAATAATATTAAATGCATGTACTCAAACTTTCTTTGAGTTCTTAGTAAGGAATACCAGGAGAAAAGACAGCTTCACATATAAAGTGTGCCATGGAACACAAACAAACTACTAAACCTAAACCTGCCAAAATAGCAAGAGCTGAGTTGGCAAAAGGAGATTCTACTTCCATGAGCCCAAATGTAGGTCACACAGGACAAGTAAATATGTCAGGTTTTGTTCAGCCTAAATTTACTTAGTCTTCTGTGACATCTTTTAAACAGTATTTGCTTGCTAATATCAGAGTTAAACACTGGCATGTGACTGATAATTATTCATTTACTTCTTTTAAATGTGAAAATAATCCCTGTTCTCCAGCAAGATGGTGTGTCTATTTTAGGTTTCTGCCTATCTAAAAAGGGGTAATTAGAAGGCAGAAAAATTATTTGTCACCACACCTCCAATCACATGCAACATTTGTTTTTCCTGCCTTAGGACAATTTTTCTGAAAAATATAGACACAAAGTTATCAGTAAAAAGCTTGGAGTAAACCTAAAGAAGCCCAAGACAAAGCAGTCTTAATGTTCTATCTGGGTGACTGGCACAGAAGGATGTCTACCCTCCTTTCCCAACAGAAAACTGGGAGAACATGTACTAAGAGGGGTTTTGACAAAAGTAAACAGTTTTCAATCTAAAGAAACTTTAGAAATTGTTTGAATTATAAGAACTGTCATTTTTTAGACTGTTGAATATTTGTTTACGTACCCACTAGAGGATAGTGGATGGCCCTTCTTTAGCAGAAAGAGTGTGCTTACAAGATCTGAGACTTCTCCTAAGCCATCCTGTTTATAATTATTAATCAACTTATTTTCCATGAATTAATATAATTACATTATTAGCCACAGTGTTCTCTTCACCTCTGTAATATTCTGTAGGTTGAATATGCATTGTGTGAAATCAACTTCCCTATTTTTATTTCTATTATATTATTTCAGACAATGCCCTCCAAGCTTTTGTATTCTAAGAAACATGAATCAGCATTCTGTGCTCTTCTATAGTTATCTCTTTGGTTTGCTTTTTTTGAGCTGAAATATTCTTTGGTTCCTTTACATATGCAAACCATTCCATATTTCTGATTATTCCTGCTGTATTTGTTTGCATATTTTCTATTTCTTCTGCGCCTTTTATGAGAAATCAGAAGTCACTGCAGCAATTAAGATGTGGGTGTATGAATTTATAATCTAGACTGCAGACTATTTCTTTGAGGATAAAAATTTCTCAGTTTAAAACTTATTCAACTAAAAATGGTGTAAGTGTAACAATATAGCCTGCCAACACATTATGCAATTTCAGTAAAGAAATTTTAATTGTCATTATTTAATCATACTAAAGGTTGATGCTTTCCTCACAAACAGGAAATTAAAATTAGCTCAGAGAAAGTCATGCAATTCTCATATGGTAGCTCAATGTATTATAAAATTTTAGAAATAGCCATGCTACAATGGGTAGGGGACAAGTATCTTTGAATTCAAGAAATAACAAGAAAAGTCTTTCTCTAAAACAAAAAAAAAATTAAGCAATTGATGACAATTAGAATCCAAGAAAACCTAGAAGATGAGGGCAGAAATGAAGGATAAGGTATCTAACTCCTCTGATTATTTTCTTACTTATAGTACTACAAAGACCCAGTCTCTCTTTTTCCCCAAAGACAGCATCTATTCCACCTGTGATGCTGTCCCTGTTGCCATTTTCAGGAAAACCTTCTACTGGGGAAGTGATATATGTGCCAGTGAGCAAGAAGGATTAGTCTCCATTCTTCTTAGCCTCTGATTCAAATCCAGGTCATTAAAAGAGGACAATATTTGTGACCAAGCACTAAGCAAGAGAGCTCTACTAGCTGGCTGGGGTTTGGCTGGGACCTGAAAAGCAAAAGCCCCCAGAGGGAGTGCAAGGCAGTGGGATTCTGTCTTGTGGTAGCCCTGACACTGATCTGGCTGTGGCTGCTGTGCAGAGATGCCAATAATGTTACTCAGGCCCTATCAGAGAGAGGATTGTGGAATTGGAGGATGAGGGAGGCTGAATTTTCTGATGCTCCTCACGTGAATGCTTGGATAGGTTTTCATCATGAAAGATGTAAAAAGGCTGAATCAACTATGATTTGAATAGATGTCATTTACTCATCAACTAATTCATTCTTATGAATGAATCTAATTAATTACAACTGAGGTTGCTTTTTATTTATGTTTATATTTACAGCTAAGTACATCTGCTTTAACATATTTTTAGAATATTATATTCTGTATTCAGGAGATATTTGCATCTTTGAGGATGGAAATAGTCAGCTGTTGTCACAGTGGGCTCTAGACTTCCCAGCTGTGTAGCTAAAATTATATATTGTTGTAGTCACAGGATACATCTGGCAGAAAAGAGAGATTAAGAAGCTTCAACAGACCAATGGTATAAAAGACAGGGTTTTCTCCCTCTCTCTCCCTCTCTCTCTCTTCTCAAGCACATCCACCTGTTCCAGAATCTCCTAATACCTCAGCTCCACATCATCTTCAGGATCTAGAGATCTGAGCTTCAGGGAAGAGCCAGGGCAAGAGAAAGGGAGTGGGCCAGGATTGAGACCTGCCCAAAGGATGGGAGTAGAAAAAGATTAAAACCAAGGGAAGAATCAGATTTCAGTGATTTCTAAGACTTCTTGGCCACTGCAAAGAGGAGAGTCTCTTGTAACACTTGACACCCATAAATATGAAAGCTTGATCTGTAGGATGAGATATGAACCTTGTTCAGCTCAGATCATCTATTCTATCTCCTCAAGATGCTACAAGCCAGCTCTGACTACTAAGAGACTTAAACCAATTGAAAAAAAATCATGTTTAAGTATTATTTTTCATTTCTTTACTGTAAGTTTAATGTAAATTTAATTGATGGTAAAGAAGTCAGAAGAAATTCAAAGGAGAACTAATTACTTGGTTTTATCTTTGGCAATCAATGTTTTCAGGAAGGAAAGCAATGCTCTGTCAATTAAGTTTATAATGTCAAGATCTATTGCCTGGAATATATAACTTCTGCAAAGGAATCAGATTATACATATTTAAAACATCTTCCATTAACTACAGAAATGGAACAAGCTAGAAAGTGCTCAGGTCAAAATCTTTTATTGAACCAAGTGTTTGTAATGTCAGTAGGACTGCTGTCTGATTAGTTTAATCTTTATTGGAATTTTTGCAAGAATAATTTCATCTGCTGTATGTTAATTTTAGATGATAATTTTCTTTTTAACCTATTGACAATGTAAGTGAGAAGATTTAGGCATGTGTCCCACCTTGGCCGTGTCTTTTCAAAGTACTACTTCATTAAGTAATTTGGACCACTGATTACAAAAAAGAGAAAGAGCAGTTCATATTTTATCTGGGAAATGTGACATTGAAGCCTTTCACAAACTATTGCAAATAAATATTGTGAATGGAAGTGTTATTTAGAATTTAGTTAATATCTTAAACTCTTTGACATACACATTAGAGAATATGGCCCTAAAATCAAGAGCAAGGAGTTAAAATCTGCTCTTAAATAAATTCAGAATTCAGTCAAAATCTTATTTCCAGGATACTGTATACATTAAATGAGTGCATTGGTGCCAATGCTTTGCCTGCAGTTAACTTTTTCTTTGATGACATTCCACTGATATGTAGTTTATTATAATACTTTATTGGAGGTATTATTCCCTTTTGTCTGATAACTGGGCAGTAATAGATGGTAAATACAGACTTTAAAATCCCTTCCACCCAGATTGACAATTATGACACTTATGGACTGAAGGCAAAATAGACCCCATGCTACTTTAACACTCAAAAATGCCTTGATTCAGCATAACCCTAGCTCCAGTGAAATCAAAAGATATATTTTTATTCCATTTAGCAAGTTTGGGTTTCACAGCCTTAAACTACCAATAAAACTTTTCAGGGGAGAGTTTCCAGTGGGGACAGTGGAAACCCTCCCCATCAGAACTTGTCAGTGTTCAGCATCCTCCTGCCCCTCCTCACCTCCCTACTCCTCCCCTGCAATGCTGCTCAGCCTGCACACTCCCAGCACAACAGCTCTGTGAGAACGTGTGCACAGCAGAACTGGAAGGTCACAGCACCTGCAGTAGCTTCCACTGCACAGCTGGGGAAAAACACCATCACCTAAAAATTTCAATTTCCATTTAGCAAGTACTTTCTATTTAATTTTTTACTATTTGCATTTTTACTTTCCAATACATAGAACAGGAATTTATGATACAGTAGTTTCTTAGTTTAAAATATTTCCCTTTTTCATCCTCAGGGAAGAAATAATGTAAAAAAATGAGGTGTTTCACATAGTTTCATAAATGAACCTATTTTTTTGGTAAACTGTTCATGGGATGCAGTGTTGTTGGCCATGGAAAGCTTTAAGGGCTTCTAAATAAAAATAATATGGGGACAATTGAAAAAAACCAGAATATTCTTTGGTTTTCCCAAGCCTGTCAATGTTTAAAAAGTGTTTGGACAATGTATTTAATAACATGCTTTAGCTTTGGTCTGCACTGAATGGGTGGGCTCTTGGACTAGATGATTGTGGTAGGTCCCTGCCAACTGGAATATTCCATTCTATTTCACCAGAATCACATTTCCCTCCATAACAACATTCTAAATAATTGGAACTCTCACAGATGAATGAAACAATATGCAAATATAAATATTTTCTTACAAAGCAACTAAAATCTTTGGAGGGTTCCAAAAAAACCTTCTGCCTTCCACATGACAACTGAAGTTGGCACACAGCTTTTCTTCACTCTCTTATTAACATACTGAGGAAATAATACAAAATACCTTCTGTGCTTCAAATATTCCCCATAGACATTTCTGATAGATCTCAAGAGAAGACTAACACAGGAGGTTCAAAGGTCTACTAAAGTGCATATGACCAATCATCATAGTTATCAAAATGAACTAGGACAGGGAATAGAATGAGAAATAAAATCAGTGTGAGTCAGCCAAAATACAGAAGAAAGTGCCAAACTGATGGCTCAGGAATTCTGTGCTTTTCTTGTGGAGAAAGAAAAAAAAAAAAGGAAAAAGAAAGCAGACCAAGCTCCCAGTCCTGTCCTTTACAATGCAGGAAGCTTTTACAAGGTTTTGTGGACTCCTTGGGGCAAAGGGGTAGTGAAGCATGCTTGCAGTTCCTTCCCTGGAGCTCACAGAAGGCCTTCACAACCACTTAAAGTCACTTAGCCTTGCCTGTATTCCTCCTATGTTCAAAGCCAACATATAAGTAACCCCAAAAGAGTCTCATAACAACGGTTTAAAGAATTTGCTCTCTGATATCCATCCAGCCTGTGCCTGAGGGTTCTTAGTGTGAGTTAATTTCTCATGCATTCCTGCTGTCTCCATGCCAATCTGTCACTTTATCATCCTGCACATAATAGTGGGGTTTAGAGGTTTTCCACCAATTCCATCTACACTGACAGAGTATAAATAGCAAATTCTATTAAGTTCCTACAGATCTTTGCAAATGGTTAGAATAGGATAGATAAGAAAGATAAGAGAGACACAACTTCTGCATAGAAGAGAGAGATACAAATTGGAAGTCCTTAATCAAAAAGAAATTTTATCCAGCTAAAATTTGCTTCTAATCCATGTGTGCAAGTCCACAGATGCCACACAAATCTTAATCTCTCCCAATGCAAAGATATCATAAACCTGAGAAGAATGTGTGATTATTTCAGGAGAGAAAGGAGTAGAGGAAATATGGGAGACTGACATTATATGTAATGGAAAATGGATTTTATTAATACTAATCTCAAGAAAGTTCTGCTCTAAGGGGTTTTTGTTTCTCTCCACCGCAGTATGGATCTATTTTCATAACAATGTGAGTTTCACCTTTTAAATATAACTAAAAGATAATTAGTTGAACCAATTCTCGAAGAGATTCCAATAATTAAAACTGGAAAAACTGCAAAAAGTCCCAAATGAAATGCACTAAAAAATTTAAGTGGTAAAAACTGTATGGTATTAATTTCCTTATATTTAATTAAGGTAAATTCCTCAGATAGAGCTGGATTTGTAATGGGGGATTTATATCAACAAGAAACTGTAAAAATATATACCAGTGTAAACACTTGCCACTACTTCACTTACCCCATGTCTATATTCTAAAAATACTTAGACTAGTTCTCAAACAGCTGTAATATAATAGCATTCCTTTTAATCTAGTTTAAGCAAAATAGCATTTTCCAAGTATAGTTAATAAAGCTCACTACAGTTTTCCTACCATAGCTCTACCTAAAATAAAGGCAAGCAAAGCAAGTATGGTGTTACAATATTGCTCCAATATCAACACTGAGACATTAAGAAAAGAGAAAGAAAGCCAACAAAAGACCTATTACTGAAAAGCAGACAAGAAAAGCCAAAGAACTTTTATGCATTTTAGTATCTGCACAATAGGTAGCAAAAGCACACCAATAAAATATCAAATTAAATTTTGCACGTATGTGGAAGCAATAAGCATTTCTGGCATGCTGAAAATTTACCTGAATTATATGAATATAAGCCTTTATCTGGAAAACAAATATTAAAATGAAGTAGTGTCAGGGAAAAATACATGAATCAACACATGTAACAGGGATGATTAGAACCTTAAACTTTTTTATAATTGCTGCCAGGGATGGAAGAATTTGATATTGTAGGCCATACTCCTTCAAAACAATAAAATTCAAGCAGCTAAGAGAAACGAAACCATTAAAATAGCAAACACTTCTAGATCAAGGGTTATAACAATAGCCATAAAGATCTAGTAAAGCAATTTCAGTCATTTGCAATTCTGAAATACAAGTGCACACTTTTACTAAAAGTGTTTAACTTTTAACTTTTTAAGGAAAAAGTATATATTCAGCTGGGCATACAATATGAGCTGCTACCCTTAAAAATACTTCACGCATCTGTTGGCACTGCAGCATAGCAGAACTTTCATAAGATGCAGTTTGGAACCCTACTTTAAATTTAACAGACTCTGAAGTGATGTGCCAGTCAATCTTCTCCTTCTTACTAGGTCTTGATTTGGTAAATATGTATATACATGAAAACCTTAATTTTACACTGGTTGTTACCAGTGAATTTTAGAATCCTGATATGAGCTCAGTGATTAAATACTTGCAATACCTGATTTATTGTTTGCATTCCTGAAAGTCCGACAAGTTTATGTATTTTAGCTTTCCATGCAATCATACTAATTTTTCTAAACTGAACAAAATAATAACATGTGAATATCTGGACAATTCTGGAAACATGAAATGTTAATTGCATTTGTAGATTTTGAAAATCTGACTTCCATAAGATGTCATAATACATAGAAGTCAGGAAGCCAGAATAGCATTAATATCTTGACATTAGCAAGATTTTATGAATATTTTTATTCCTTGTAGTTGAAAAGCTCACAGACACTGTATTAAACAGAAAAGAGTGACAGTCTGTAAGTAAATGATGCACCTCAGATGATATGATATGACAGTGCTAGAGAAAATTTCAATTTCTTGCCAAACGGTGCTGTTAATGGATTCACTGCATGACTAAGTGCCTCCTGGCAAGTCACACTCTTCCTGACATCCAGGTACTAACTATCTTAATATGTGGATCATATTACTAAATCATCCACTACTTTCAATTTCGAACTCTCTATATTTTCAACTTTGGTTTCATGATAAATGTAATACATTTTTATGTCCCAGACCCACAATTCCATTAGGCAATATAATTTCAGAGTGAATAATAGGGGTTTTTTCAGCATCACTTACAAGCTGTTAGATGTGATTTATCGTGTAGCTTCTCTAATGGTTGTATTCCTTAATACTAATCTCTTCTGGTTAAGAATTTCATTTTAAAAGGACAAATTATTTGGCTACAAAATTATGAAAAATGCAGTTTAGAGACTTTGCCTAGCTTACCCTGACAACATCAGGTGTTACCCAAACACCGAAGGTGGAAGCATGACACATGCCCACAAAAAAAAATCAATTAACACAGTCTAGGAATTATTCATATAGTTAAAAATTGTGGGCTTTCTGAATTTAACTGCTGGATAGATTTTTAAAAGGGTAGAGCTTCTTGAAGAGCACAAAAATATAAAATTAGTGAGATTACAATGGGATAGAAGGGAATGTTTGTTTCCATATGGTCATAGCACAGAAAGGAAGAAGTCAGAATAGTATTAAAACCATCTGAAAATTTCATTACACAACAGAAGAGTAGTTTCATAATATAATTTTATCAATTAACCAGAGAAATAAAGTAATTCTCTTAAACTGCTTCAAAACAGGTTTTTAAGTATTTTTGCAGCTTAATTACAATTTAGTAAATTAATATCTTAAATGAGTTTCTTTCATTAGAAAAAGAAAATGGTTTTGATAGTTTAAGGCCTTTGTAGACATCCCTGTATCATGTTAAATACCTTTTAATTAAAGTATTTAATAAAGCATAGATGTACAATAAAATATAATAAATAAATAATAGATGTACAATAAATACAATACTGAGATATATATATCCATATTCTGTGAACAAAATACCAGTGCATGCAAACAAAAGTAACATGCTCAAGGCCTGCGCCCCATTAAAAGAGAGAGAAAAAACTAAGGAAGAAGCATGAAAGAGAAAATTAATTGTAATTTTTGCTCTCCAGGGTAAAATTCATGTAATAAATTAATCATGGCCTGTGCCTCTGACCATAAAATGCTCCATATTATAATTTGGAAAAAAAGTCTCTGATGCATGTTTCCATTAAGTACAATTCACTTCCCTGCTAGTGAACAGCATTATTTTAATTTCCTCAAGTAAGGTTCAGTGACATTAATTTAAAATTATCACTCTGACTTACCAAACTCACAACAAACTAACAGGAAATTGCTGAGACAGCAAGACCCTGATTCTGCAGTAAAATGAGCCTCTACAGAGCTCCAAGGAAGTGAATAATTTTCAGAGGAAGAAGATTGGCCATCATTTCACAGGGGCTTATATTTCACAGACTAAAGATTCAGATACATTTGTAATTAATTATTGTTAAACTTTAATGTTGTGGTACTACAAAATGTCTATCTTGATGTACTACAATATAGACTTGACAGCTTTATCATTAAAATAATGGAAGAGAGGGATTCAATTATGACATTCCTCCTTGATCTTACAGCAGAGCCACGGAACATTCAAAAGATAAAAATCATCAGCACTCAGCAATGACAAGTCCATCTAAAATGTTTTTTGAAAATTAATAAGTAGTGGGATTCTTTACTTTTTAATTCAGTCTATCAGTTGGATTTTTTTTAGTCAGATTTAGTAATTTTTACCATGTTAAGGTCTCAGCATTGCTGCAGAAAATACAGTCTGATGGGAAAATGTACAAAGTAAAAAGCTGAAAAGATGAAAAAACTTTTCATGCTATTCAAAACACTTTGTTTGCATGTTATAGATTTTCTTGATTCTTTATTAAAAAATGAATAAAATTTGAAAACTAAATTTTTTATATATAGCTTTTTGCACAGTATATGCAGATTTTTTTGGAAAATAACAACAGTCAAATTTTGTCCCCAGAGTTTAAATTCTCATTACTGTAATTTCTCTCTCTCCAGGATTCTTATGGGTCTGGAGAATCATGAAATTCAGTGGAGTCATTGATGAATTTCATTCTAAAATAATGAAAGTCAAATTCCCTTTACAAGAAAACTACTCCAAAGTCTGTTTATTTACATTTATTTTTATTTTCACTGATTTTCTTTCTGGTCTTCAGATCATGAAAAAAACCCCACATTTTGGACTTCTACATGTTGATTTTCAAACACTGTAATTTCTAAAATCTTTGAGTTCTTGTTCTCAACAGAGTTTATCTCCAGTAGATTTATTACTTTTCCCTAACTGAGGATGCTCGAAATATAAAATATTTATTTTTCAAACCATACTGTGAATTCTCATTTTTTAAAAATTAAACCTATACAGACCTGTACATTAAAACCTGTACAGACCTATGCTGAAACAAGAGACCTAAAAATGTCTGGGTCTGCTGCTCTATTCACATTTCTTCTCATTTGCACATTTAGCTGTTACCCACACTGTACATTGCAGTCTCTGTGGGCTGCAGATCAATAATTCAGACAGCTTAGTTTTAAAGCTGTAGAATCTGACTTAGAAAACTAGTGTCAGTCACCTTTCAATCCTAAGTATTTGGGAAAGTCTTAAAACACTTGGAGTAAAACAAAATCTGCTTCTAAAACAAATTCAGCATCAATATAAAACAAAAAAAATTGTTCTCCAAAATAAAAAATAACCTCGTGCTCTATCTCAATTCAACAATAACAGCTCACACTGCACAAATGCTCACATTACATGGATATAACTGTAAGAGATGGAATAAGAATGCATCTTATCCAATTTGATTTCTATCTCTATGTTCTGGGCTCATGGAGAGGAACTAATTTTAGATACACAATCCCTTGGTATCATTTGTTTGATTTCTGTAACATTTCTCAACAAATAGAAATAAATACTAACAATAACTTCCACACCAGCAATCCTAAAAAACATGAACACAGCACCCAAAGCACATTCAATTTTGCATGTATTGTCCAATAAGATTCTTAGCTAATGTGAGACAGAAAAATAACCTACCAACAACAGGAATTCCTAAATATTCTCTAAAATTATTTTTAATTTTCTGGTTACAATCTTTTTCAGAGGAAATATAAAAAGAACATCAGTTTGGCTGTAATTCTAGTTAATGTCTGAAATTCTGGGTGTATAGCTGATTTTATGGTAAATGTTAGAGAAAATGAAGTAATTTTAGAAATTCACTTCGAAAGTTGAGTACAATAAGTAAAATAGACCCAGTCATTATTCCATATTTCAAATAAGAAAAAGCTTAAAATACACTTATTTCAGAATCAGGTTATGAATATAATTAGCTGAAAGAGCTAGTAAGTCATAATCCTAAGTTCTATATTAATTCCAGTTTCTAAGTAGATGTCTGTCAAAAAACACAAAGGAGAAAGTATGGGAATGATTCTTTATCACTAGGAAGTTAATGGAATGTATGGATCAGAGGACTGGGAAAGAGAAGGTGGACAGCTGACTTAGATCAGTCTGTACCACAACACACTGCCCACTCAAAGATATTGAGAGATAAATATATGTAGAAACTGAGCTACTGTCTCCGAAAGCTGGTTCCTAAAAAAACAGCATATGGGGCTCTGTGGGAAGCTTGCACTTTGCTACTGGCAATCTGTAAATACAGCTTCACTCTTCAGGGCTGACAGTCTGCTCTTCTTCAGGAACTGCAATTCAGTGATATTAAAAAGAGAATAGAAGTGGTAAGTGTAGGTGGTTCTTTTAAACTACCTTGAGAGAGCAACATTTAAGTATTGTCTTCAAATATGTGTTTATCATCACTTGGCAATAATAAAGATAAAAAAGCTTAGATGTGCAATGTGTATTTACACAAACAAAAAACAATCTTGTATCTCTAAATATCTCTCCTGTCATTTCTCAAATTAACAATTTTTGGGGGTATTCAATAAAGTCTTTCTTATTGTACTTACTAATTCTATACATAGAGGCATTGCAGAAAAGAACAAAAGGTAGGAGGACTGAACTGCTCAGATTTTGCAGCCCCAAAAATTGAAATCAGCCTGCTTAACAACAGCCTAGTACATGTTCTAAGTGCTTTGAAAAACATTGACAAACATGCTAGACATGCCTCGTTTTAGAGATTTTTTCCACATTTTCATAATGTGCTGCTGGATAACATCTTCTGTTTCATCGTATACAAGAATGTTATTGAAAGATACAAAAACACCTTCACACACAAGAAACCAATATGTTAAGTTTGACTTCATACTCTTTTGACACCTCAAAAAAAATAAAAATCCTAGACTTCCACGTGTTCTTAATACAGTATAAATATTTTATTTAGTGAAGACAAACAGTCTTAGGAGGTGCTGTGTGCCCTTCACCAGTCCCTTGGTGATGACATTTAGATTGGGAAGAGCAATTTGGAGGCCATCTGGTGCAATGCCTGTTTCAGGCTTGGCCAACTTACATTAAAACTTACATTGTTTACAGCCTTGTCCAACTGAGTACTGGATCTCTCAGTAGGATATTGCTTGATCTCTTTGGACACCAAGAAGTACTTTTATTTCCATTTCAGAGGTGTGACAGCAATAAAAGAAAAATTGTATCTTCCCATTGCTAAATGGATTCTGCCGCCATAGCTGAGCTCTGATCAGATGCTAAATTTCCAATTGTATAACTCTTCAGACCCCAGAAAGCAAGGATTTTAATTCCAGGATACTTTGTTCTGTACATTCAAAACTATCTGTTTAAACTGAAAATTATTTATGATACATAAATCCTTATTCAAGCCATGAATATATTCCTTGGCCACTAGAGAAAATCCTTTATCAGGTCCCTATCTGCGTACAAAAGGAAATAGGATAATTAAGTGTAGGAACATGCAAATTCTCCAGAAATAATAATAAACATCTGAAATTACTTATTTAATTGAAGTTTTTAGAACCTGAGGCTGAAAAACTAGTGCTCTGGGAACAGTCAGGCTAAACCACCCTCATTAAAAAGTGAGACTTCTATATGAAATCTTAGTATTTCACCAAACCAGAAGTTTTGCAAAGTCCTTTCCTCTATATTTACAGATAAGCATGTAAAATTGTTCAGTTGAGCACATTATTAGTATTAGTATTATTAGTTATTTTTTATTACTTATTAGTACACTGTAGTATTACTAGATAAAAAAACCTGAATGTCTTTCAAATTTTGAGTCAATATCATCCAACAGGTCTTTACTCAAACATCACTAAAATATGTTAAAAAATAAAACATAAATTCATTCTTAATAGCAGTTATTTATTGCACAGACAGAAAATCTGATGTACAAACAGGGTTTGTTTGCAGGACTGAATATTTCCTGAAGACCAGAATTTCACAAACTTCACATACAAAGAGTCCAACTGGTCTACAAAAATAGCTGTAGATGGAAACTTAACTTCTTAAAATGTCTTAAAAGATGGCATAAACTATATAAGAGGTATAAATTAAAGGCTTTGGTTAAACAACAGTCATTGCATATGAGAAGACTGAAGAGGATTGAATTGCAAGAGAAGTCCTTACCTTTTAACTAGCACTTCTTTCCTCCTTTTATGGACAAGTATAATCTTACAACTTCAAGGCTAGGCAGAGTAAGTCTCTGACAGTGTGTCTATCTCAGAATATTATGATATGGAGCATTTTAATCCTTCTCACCATCAAGTGCACAAAACCAAATCAGATCAACTGCTTGAAATATTTTTATACAATGGGTTATCTAATAAAGATTCTTGATAGAACATATGAAATATCCTAGCTTGTTTTCATGAATACACACATAGGTTTCTGTGTGAAGTTTGTGTGAAACATGCACACTCATTCACATACAATGACTCAAAGAAACTCCAAGAAAATCTTAGGAACTGGATTTGGGTTGTTGAAGTTCCTTTGTGTTGTTGTGGGGTTGTTAGCTTGTTTCGGGGTTTTGGTTTTATTTTTTTGGGTTTTTGTGGTGGTGGTGAGTCTTTTGGGTTTTGGGGGCTTTATTAATTTGGTTAGTTCATTTGGTTCATAGGGGTTTTTATTATAATTGCCAACTGGTATTTTATAAAGATTATTAAATGAAGAAGAGCTTTAAATCACTGGCAGTATTGAACAGTTAAACTGGAGAAACCATGAAGTATTGAAGAACCAGATTTTTCCCCTTTACTGTCTTATTCTTATGTATCTATTTTTACTACCATATTTTATATATTCTATTTTCAAAATACCTACTGATAACTACTATGGATCAAGTATAACAAATTGAACAAAGTAGAATTTTTAGAGAAATTCCATTTGTGAATCTAAGCACATAAAATAGTATCAAAGCAAGGCAACTGGCCATGGTATTAATTCATGTACATATGATGTTATATACAGGTTAATTTAAGAAATATGAGCTAAAGAGAGAGGTCCTGCAAATCCACTTTTGCTTAAACAATGAAATTATGAACACAATACAAAAGAAAGAGCTTCATGATAAAAAGAGCACATTGCAAAAACCAAGATAATTCACTTGAGCTGAAGATCTGAACTGAGTTATCTCATAAGAAAAAAATGGTGTAATGCACAGAGGTTGATACCATTTGCAGCATGTCAGACTCTCATCAGTAACCACAAATTATCTAATTCATAACAGCTACAAATTAACATAAAAATTCTGTCAGCTTTCCATTTGCAAGAATTGAAGAGATTTCATCATGCATTAATTCAAGTGAACTTTACACAGTGTGTAAAACGAATAACCTACTTTGTAACCTCCTTGTGGGACTCTCGCCATGGAGTTGTCTGCGTGGCAAATATGGTGAGGGGTGGGGAAGTGGCAATGAAGAGACATCATGTGTTTGAAGTTTGTACCAGTGAGGTTCATCATCTAGTAATGCTGTCTCTAACTCAATAAGAATCTAAAAAAGAAAGAATAGTTAAAAGTAGGAAAATTTTGTGCTACAGAATATTTTTAAATACATGTACTCATAAATTTTATTCTATTATTCTTATTGCTAAGGATTTTGTCTGAAGTTATATTAAAATCTTGCTTTAATATGAAAGAATCTCCTATGCCTTTTAGGACACAATATACAAACAAAATCTTTCACAAAACCCTTATTAGATTATGAGACCCTTTACAGCATTCAAATAAGTGAATGAGCAAAGTTCCAAAGTTTTAATAAAATACAACAATGAATAATATGGATTTTAATGAACAATTAGAACTTGAGAAATTACATTCATGCTGTTACTAAAACAGAAAAAACACAGAAAGAATCTCATATCAGGATTATGTGATATGTGTGAGATCACTATTCATTTACTACTAAATGAAAGAAAAATAATTAAAACCAGCTTTGCTTTGCATAGTTATTAATTATTTCAAAAATACTGTATCTATACATGAGTATGTGAGCAACTGCATTTCTATAGCAACTACTAATACTTGTATACCTCTCCTAAAAATTCACTTTCTTCCTCTCGAACTCGTGCTTGGTCCCAAAGAGTGATTTCCAACATTCGTTCTCTAAACTCTCTCCGATGAACTGGAGAATAAATAAATGTCTGATTCCACTTAGGTTCCAATGTTTTCTTTACTGTTTTTGTTCTTCTTTTATTTTTATCACTGAAAAAAACAGTTAAATATTAAATATGTTCAAAACACCATTAAACTGCATTAAGTATGTAATGGAAAGCAGGAGAGAAATCAGCAGTTCAGTTTGTAGGATCATGGGAACTATAATCTACACCAGGAATTTTCCTTTTTAATAAAGTTCATTGCATATATTGAGGATAATTCATAAGTTCATATTAAAAACAGGTTAAGTGATTTCAAATTAATGTGCCAATTCCAATTTTAACATGTTCCCCAAAACCCACAAAGGTTTTCATATGATTCTGGGTGTATTTTCTTTTATTTCAGAAACAGCATTTTATAAAGCAAAATGTACTTCCATAAATGGGACTTCCACAAGGCACAGTCTGACAGTAGAACACCTCTACAGACAACACTGGGCGTAGCAAACACCTGCACTTCAGAAAAATGAGCCAGCTGGTTCACTCCACCTCCCAGCCCTACAGTGGCTCTCTCCAGCTGCAGAGCAGGAAGGAGCAGCCAGCCCACATGAAGGAATGGTCAGGGAGCTGGGGGCACCTCACTAAGGGCTCCTTGTCCACCTGGGAAACCAGAAGCCCCAAAAACGAGTTACTTGTCCTTTTCCAGCAACACTGTCACAGTGTTCTCAAAAGAGCTACCCAAATCCTTTGGTCACTCCACTGAATCACCCAGGCTGAAGGTGGGCCTCCCCTACAAGGTGAGGTCTCCAGGCAAGGTTACCCTGGCAGCCTTGGCTCTGGCTCCAGGGTGTTGTTGAAAGGAAAGTCTTTGGCAAAATAATTCTACATGAAAGAATTAATATTATCTGATTGAAACCATTTTCTCTGGAAAACACCCACACTCCTCCTACTGAGAATACTGACAAGAGTCCTCATAACAATGCTTATTTTAAACCTGCTGATTGCTGCATAATGCAGCTGCCACACTAATTTATGAGAATTTTTTAATAGGCAATGCAGATACAGTCCATTTGTTAATACTTGCAATTGTAATAAAATTAATGTATTTCTGAACTGTTACTTGGAAGTTGGATCAAAAAATTACCTAAGAAACAATATTTTTAGACACGCTGTTTAAAAAAACATAATTTCTTGTATACTAAAGGTTTATTTACCCTTGTGAACTGAAAGTTACATTGTACAACATTTTTCAATGACATTTCTTTAATCGATGAGAATTCAGCATCTTCATCTAATTAAAAGCTTGACTTAAGTGTATTTTATCTCTAGGATATTTCTTTCTACTATACAAGAAATATACTGTTGCTTACTTAGCTTTTAAATCTAAGGAAAGGAAAATTAATTTCCACATTGGAAAAAAACTTGCAATTCTATAAGACAAATTGCTAATCATAAACACATAAAACAACTAAAGAAAAGTTCAGAATACTTCCCATAAATGGAAAAAAACATTACAGATTAATAAAATTTAATGTCAATATATATTTTTAGTTATCACAATTTACTGTAAAACATTGTGAACACACTTTTTTTAACATATTAATTACTCATTACTCTTGAAAAAATAGGTGAGATAATTGAAGCAGACCCAATTCTCAGTTTAGCACAGCTTCAGCAGCTAAAAACACACTACAGCAGTTTAAATAAACTAGGGATCTAAACCAACAATTTAAATATTGGTGACCCTGAGAAAATCTATCCAAAATCTTTTAATCATCAATGGCACAGCAAATTACGTAGTCACAGAAAATGCACACGTCAGCATATAGTATACAATGGAAGCAGAAAAGAAATGTCTTCCAAAATACTAAATAGCTTTAATTCCTTATGAAGTCAAATGATACTGGAGATAGCTAGTATCTTCCCAGTTTAGCTATTTGGAAAAGCAAAGGAAGTAAAATTACAAGTTACATTATATTCTACACACAGCAATCCACTGATCTATTATTTTGACATTAAAGCTTTGAATTATTTCATTGGTATATTATAAAATAAACATGTCCCCTTTCTGACACAATCTGAGGAAATATCAATTAAAAAAATTCAAGTGGAGAACACACTATCTCTTCTTCTGTTCTTCCCAACACCTAAACTGAAAAATCATGAAAATCATGGACTAAGAAGTGAAGGAGTTTTTCAGGAATAGGGGTCCTACTACAGTTTAATTTTCTCTAGGTGCATATATAATACCATCCAGATTAACAGGAGTCCTGGGCTTTAGGGGAAATTATCAAAGTGCAAATGGGAACTCTCAGCTGAGTCCCCTTCAGCCTTAACTCACTTATACTGTGACAAGAAATCTGTGGGTTTCAGATGCCAAACCTGTTACTGCTTTATTGTAAAAAGGTGAGGCAAGCAAAACTGCTGGACTCATCAGTCCAGAAATTTATGAACCTGGCTGTGGAGCATTTTCTTTGCTCTAGAGAAGAATAACTGGCATAGGAAATGAAGGCATTATAAAATACTAATAATATTCTTTGCAAATAACAGATCCCCATGCAAAGACATGTCCACCTTTCCTTTTCTATTCAGTATTTTATAATATAACCAGGGAAAGCAAGTTTCTGCCTGTTGTTCAAAGACACCTTGCTGTTTCATAGCATGTTCAACACAAAAACTCAACACTGTAAGCTTTTTTCCAGGTAAGTATGACTGATAAACTCAGCTGTGCATGCCACCCGAGTATCAGAATAATTCTTATTCAAATACCCCTTGTCTTTGCATTCACCCTACCTTCTGTCTGGAAGAAAGTAAATTTTAACATAAGGATTCCTTGGCCTCCCATCTTCCCTTGAAGGAAGATCCTTTGCTCCCAGTATGGTCACTATTAACTGATGACCAACCTTGTCATACCACAGTTTTATCTGTAGGAAGAAAATATTAATTAGTGAACTCATTTCTACAAGGAAGTTGTATATTAATCCTTAAAAATAATTTTGCTCACAAGCTTCTATTTGTATTGGTTACTTAAACAGAAAATATTATATTATAGTTTTCATTTATAACAAAGAATAAAAACAAGTTAATATTGTAATAGCTTCAGTATATACCAGGAGATACTACTTTTTAAAAACGCTGTACTATAAGTACCTTACTTCACACTAATTGTTTCTCACATGGTGCTCTGGTTGGGATTAATCTCTTGTATTGTATTACTTGCATTACTAATGTATGTTATTCATATATATACATTTCTGAGGAGTTTATGCACAATGAATTAATTAATTTTTCATCTGCTGTTGTGCTAAAGATACTATGGGATAAACCCATAAATATTTCATATCACTTAATATTTGTCAACATATATATTCTTATTCTGAAGTCATATAAGCCTTCCATAAATACTGAGGGGAAGGCCCAGTAATCCAACCCTCTTCATAGCCCAACTGAGTAACAAGGTAAAACCCACTATTATTCATTTGTAGAAATTGTTTTTAACCAGCCTAAGGCTTGATCTGCTATCCATTTTCACTACAGTCATTACAAGCTGTTATTTAGCTATTTCAGTTTGAATTCTATGACTGCAAATTCATCAGCCAAGAAAGGGATACACCTACTTCAGAGCAGTCCCTGCAGAAGGGGGAAATGGTGCAGTTAAGGCAAAACAGGACAAACTAGGACGCCAGGGAGCCATGACAGGGTGGTAGCACTGCAGTGTCACTAACTACAGCTTAGTGAGGAGGCTCTCTTCATGAGGACTTTGCCTGAGACAGGACAAACTAGGACTTTTAAAGAAAACAGTGATGATGCCTGAACTTAAGGGAATCAGAGAGGATAATGTCCAGCTGCACACCTAGCCAGGCAATACACCTTTAGGCATGAATATATCCTAGCTAAGGAAGACATACACAGGGGAGGGGGCACTTTCTGTGGAAACCATCCCCCATAATTTCAGAGATAGGGTTTTCATCTGCTATCATAGCTCCTCATCTCCAACATTTCAGTCTCTTAAAGAAAGGTCATGATGTAATTCTCAAGACTTTTAACCCGTGAAGAAGAGGCTGATTGAGCTCTCTGCCACTCCTAATATACT
The DNA here is from genome assembly GCA_013397295.1 of Polioptila caerulea. Classification (NCBI taxonomy): domain Eukaryota; kingdom Metazoa; phylum Chordata; class Aves; order Passeriformes; family Certhiidae; genus Polioptila; species Polioptila caerulea. The sequence continues at coordinate 709,294 of VYXF01003035.1, forward strand.
TCACTAAGGGAGATTACACTAAGACACACCAACTCAATTATTGGTGGCAGTGTCCTTCCTTCACTGCTTCAGATCTTGAAATTCCTGTAGCCACCAACCATTTGAAAGGATATTAAAAATGGGATATTTGTCCTCTATTAACCTGTCATAGGCCCTGCTACAGACTTTACAGGTTTCTGGTACTAATAGTTAAAAGGCTACTGATCTGTGTGTGAATTTTAGATGTTGTTCCTACATTCCTGCAAGCCAGGGGCTTTGACAGTATTTTTTCTACTCTGAGAACTATCTGGACTTTTAACTATCTCTATCCAGCTACAGATCAAAAGCAGAAAGCTTTGTACCAACAGTACAGCTTTAATGACCTCTGAAGTGCAAGTCAACTTAAATGTAGCCACCTGCAGGCTTCCTTGGGAGTCCTGAAGCAAAAGACTGACTTGGCTAGTCCCACATCTCAAGGGGAACAGCGCTGAAGACATCTGCTTTTTGGGGAAAACTATGCTTGCTTAAGGAGAGTGAAGTATATTTGTGATACAGACACTATCACAAACTGTGACTGATGAATGTGAAATCATCCAGATATAGGAGCCAAAAATACAACCAGAATTATGTGTTCATATGCAAGCTAAATATTTCTTTACTATATTTGTTTCAGAACAAATTTTCACATGAAAACTTTAGTCAAAATATTTAGAGAATTACTTAAGCAGAAACTTAAATCATCTGACACCACTTCATTGAGATGCTTTAACAACTGCAGTTTGGAACAAGAGCTCAAAATTTGCATTGACTTATACCTTCCACTTTTCTCTTGATCTGAAAAAAAAATAATTGAAAACATTTGAACTTAATGGGCATATTTTCCCTGTAATGCCCTTTAATTTGCCTTTTTACAGGAAAAGTCAGGAGTCAGAATTAAGATCAGAAAGTTTTCTCTCTCTCCTGTATTCACACTGCTAGCACTCCAATACATAGCATAGGTACTTCTCAGCCAAGCAGTAATTTGACTAGGATGCAAGGAGAAGAAAGGAAGAAACTGTGAGAGAATGGCCAAAGAAGCCCATAGAGGGGAGAATGGGATTGCATTCTTATGGAACTAGAAGAAGGAAGAAGGGACAAATAAAAAACTGCTTTATAATTACTGTGAAAGTAAAATAGACAGGAATACTTCTTAATGGAACATGGGAAGACTGGAACCATTGATGTCAGGGACCAGAGGTTTACAGAAGGGTGAAAATAGAATGAATGAGAGAAATGCTATGAGGTGACAAAGAACTAGGCATGCTAACTGGCACAGAATATATTGAAAGAGAGATTGGGATGAACAAAAATGTAACAAGATTTTTTACACACACACACTTTTATAAGCTTAGAACATCGAAGAAACTCGAACAAAGCAATCCTGATCTAAATGAAGGAAAGGGAAAGCTAAACTAACAACACATAAAATACAGTATATAAAAAACTGTGCTGGGTGATGCTGATGTGGAGAGTAACACCTGTACAACATCTTCTTGAATGGGACTTTGTCTATGTAGATTTCTTAGGCAGTAGGCACCAAGATTCACTTAGGAAATGGTGCAACCTGAATACTTTCAGAAGTTCTTCCCACTTTATATCGAAGTCCTGAAGACTAATTAGCCACACACATGCTCATATACTTTCCTTCCCTGGGCTCCTTCACCAACCAGGCATTCACCCTAATGCTTTATTAAGCTTCTGCTGTGACCTACATTCAGGCAAACAGGCATCTGAATTCAGTGCACCCTGATACTGGGATGCTCTGAGAAGGTCTGTTTTGCACTCCTTGAGACAGGCTGCAGGCAGGAAAAGGAACAGGAACTCTTCTGCACTCAGATCAGTGGAGGAAACAGAGATGTGCGTCAGACCCCAGTTTCATTCTTTCTGGTTTTTAACCAGTAGTGGTCAATACTCATTTATCAGGTCTGGAACTGCTATGCTAAACTGAAGCATGCTTTGATAACACCACACAGTTCTATTCCCAGCCAAACAGCATCTCAGCTTCACATGACACTTTTTACTCCAGAGAAGAATGGGATGTGGAATAGCTTGATGCTAAAGGCACTATTTTGATACACAGGTTCAACCTCTTCAGTCTAAACAGTATTTAAACAGCATATGTCCTGTTTCTGGAATAAGCCTCCTACACAGACAACAGTATATAAAAGCTGACTGCTGGTGTGCATTCTGAGAAGTGAGGAGGCAGGTATCTAGTATTTCTAGCTAGCATTCCTGTTTCACAGAATCACAGAACAGGTAAGGCTGGTCCTCTGTAGCCCCAGTAGAAGGTGCCTGCCCTGGAGAATCAACTCACCCTCTGGGGTAGCCTTAGTTTCAAATAGACTTAATAGGCTTAGGTGTCTTTTATTTGGGTGAGGTACTCACTCACTGCAGGTGAGGTACTTTGATCTTTGATCCTTCAACTGTACAAGTGAAACCTTTTCTTAGTGAAACCTCTTCTTCAAGAATCCTCAAACTTATTTGAAATTAGTATAATTTATATAACTTAAGGAGAAAAATTCAGTTTACTAGATTAATTTTTTTCTAGTCGATCTCATCTTCACTTAAAATTTTAAAGCACTGACTGAGGTCAGTGTTTAGAAAAGAAGTAATCATGTATAAGAACCCCTACTCTAATATACAAGCATAAGGAAATCAGTTAAGAAAATCTAGGAAATATTATTGTTGCACTTCCTATACTCTTGTCTCATGAATGTTCAACTGTTTGCTCAGCTATGCAATTCTCATGTAGTTTTATGCACAGCACATACAGGCAAAACATATCTTCAGTCACAACTTAGATTTAGAAACAGAGAATATTTGAAGTTTTAAACCCTATGCTACATTTTTTTCTTTGTTATATAAGGGTTACTTCACCCTTCTCATGAAAACGAGATAAAACTTGTGCCACTGGGAGAGACCATCTGCCCTACAGCTGATTTTTACCACCACAACCTACTCAAACATCACTGGCTTTTAGAGACAGCTGGCTAGGCATTTTTTTTTTCTTCTGTTGCTCGTTATAATTTTTCATATAACCTACATAGATGTTTCTTATGTTAATTATTATTTTAAAATTATATGCTACTTTTCTTTTTCACATTATTCTGAAACAAAAGATATACCAGTAGGATCTGTTGTTGGGGAAAAAAAATATCTCAGTTTATTTTTAAAAATACTTGCAGTAATCATTTTATTGGACTTAAGCTTACATAGATGCTGAAACTGCCCTGAGGTGGTGATGTCTTAGGCATAGCTGAGGCCAGTTTTGAATGTTGTTAAACATACCTCTAAAATATCCTGAGTACTGAGGGTTGCTAAATCAAACTACTGCTTCTTTCTGCTTCAGCTGCCGTCTGATATGCTTGAACAACTACAAGAAAAGGCTGTCAAATGGAAAAGCTTGTAGGATAAAAAGGCCAGAAAATTATAGAAGTATTTAGGCTGCCCTAATCTATATTTCTTTTTAAAATCTGTTTTTTAGTGGATTTACCTTGAACATATTTTTATACATGATCAAATATATTGATGTTCTGCACTGAAGACAAAAGGATGGCTGAAATTTTTGAAGTTAGAAAAAACCCAGAGGCAACTGTGGCTCAAAAGAATACTTTGCCAAATAAACAAGAGATTTTGCATAGAAAACACAATTTTAAGAACAGATTTTTCCCTACAAAGATTCATAAAGCATCACTATGCAAGTGAGAAAATTACTGGTATGTTAAACTGAATCTGTAAGTTCAGGAAATAAAGATGCACGTTTACAGGTACTTTAAAATTAGTAAAAGCTCAGAGGGCTTTTGATAGGAAAGAAACTGAGTGTTTTTCTTCCCAATAAAATAATGATGATTCTATGAAATCATCCAGTGAGCCAGAAGATGAATGGAATGACATGGAGGGAAGTGTGGAGGAGGAGTTTTTTGCCAGAAAGGATCCGTTTCAGACTAACAAGTAAAGAAGATGCAAACAAGAATAAAGATATGCATTTCCTGTTGAGAGCAATGAAACAAATAAGTATAAACAGAATGTTTGGAGATTCTCATTCTTGTAAGGAGATCTAGAGACACAGCTATACCACAGCCCACAATGAAATGTGAAATGTATACCTCCTGACAACCGTAAACAGCAGCTTAGAGCTCTGATTTAGGGAATTTGTCATGCCAAAAAAGTAACCAGAGTTCTGCACTGCTGCTAGACTGCTCCTAATACCCTTGTTTGAAGACCACTGGAGAATTCTTCTTCTTTCTGCAGCCTACAAGTTAATTATGTCTAACATTAATATTTTTAAATTATCTACTATCACTACTAAAAGTGGGCAGATAGATAACTTTTTTTTGTTTCAGACTAGTTGTAAAGATCTTGCCAAGGTCATAATTTTGAATTCTTCAGGAAATCTTGTCAAAACCCCTATGTTTAGCATTGACTGTTACTAGGCTCTGCAAAAAACCTGTTAGACAGGTCCACAAGGACTCCACAGGCATTCATTGTGTAGAGACAAAACTGGGGCTAAGGACAATTCTTACCTACAATATAAAAATGATCCATCCAAGGCGTGAGCGAGCAAGCCTTAAACAATTTCCCCTCTTGCTAGATATTTTCTAGCAAATATGACACCTCTTTTCTTTTCTCCACTCTCATAATCATTTGAGCAAGTTTTTGTTTTTTTTTCATTAGAGGCTATTAGTCTAAGTAGAACAGACAATTTTTAGATCTGTCTTTATTTTGTATAATGGGATTAAAATAAGGAACTACTACATGTTATTTCTACATTACAGTATTTCATGAAACATGAAGGTTTCAGGCAGATATTTCCTTTTTAAATTGAACAATCAATTCTCATATAATTTTTAATTTATTTAGCATATATATAAAAAGAAAATAAATATTAAAAAATATTTATGTCATATATAATATTTTCCTCTATGAACTACTTAACAACTTGCAATTGTACCCCTCTGATTTCATTATCATGAGTAGAATTCAACTTTCCTAATTAGGCAAGGATGTTTTCAATTTTTCATACAAAGCCAGTTTATGTCAATAGCACATAATATATTAACTTTCAATCATACAATCAAGGTGTTATTTTATAATCTCTTTTTTCTTTAGAAGTTTCTGATTTTGAATTTACATTTAAGCGGTTGTGAGGAATACTTTAAAGAATACTATGTTGTGAAAAAAAATGTACTTCATCACATATGAGTCATATTTGATGTCTTATTTACAGTCTTATTTAGAATTCCTTTATAAATATATATATATGATCTCTTTTCCATTTCGTAATGAAATTCATTCATCTCTTTCTGATCACTTAGATAAACCTTTACATCTTGGTCAATTAATCAAAGAAAAACATTTCTAAAGCTGCCACACGAAAGATTAACATCTCCATGAAGATATTTTGTAACAAAATCAGATAATAGTCTAGTTACAAAAAAAATTGAAAAACATGCAGCAAAGCGAGATAAGCATTTTTACATATTAGTAAAACCTACTTTTGAGTAAATCTATAGTACCTTAGGAGCTTCCTAATGAAAAAAAAGGCAAACAACTTGTACCTAAACAGAATATCAAAGCTAAATAATTTCAGTAAGTCAACAGGAGAATTCATTTTTTATTCAAGTAGAGTCTTAGTTATTTTGATGCACTTAAAAATGCAAGAACCAAGTTTCATACTCAATAAATTTGTTTATTTAAACAAGGTACAAATTTTTTGCCCGTCTTCTACTCAAGGCGCTACTATTATGAGGAAAATGCAAAAAAATGTGTTAAGTAATGATAATGAATGATTTAAAGAGACATTCATCTTTATATAATAAACTCAAGCACAAAATTATTTATTGCCTAAACAATACACAAATTTTGTATGTGGGATGCAAGCCATCATCATGATTGAAACCTGTTTAAGTTTAATATTAGGCAGAAAGCAAACAAAAACTAGTTGTCTCTTTAAATTTTAATATTTTAACCCCCATGCAGAATTTTACAAGCTGCTCACAAGATGGCATGAAAGTTGTTAATATGGTTTAAAGCAACACACTCAAAATATGGGAAAACGGACTATAATGTAACGTTTTCCTACTATGCATTTTCCATAACAAACAAAAGAAAAACCCACAACTTTAGTTTCTGTCAGGCAGACGAAGTCTTTACCTGAACCCTAGGAACAAAAGGCGTTGTTCTTCTACTAAGGCTTTGGCTCTGGTAAGCAAAATTAAAGAAAAAGCAATAAAACAAAACCAAAAAGGACAACACGCTGGAAACTAAAAGACCAAAAGTAAAAACAAAGACACATAACTATTACTTTAAACACAGCTTTACACCAACAACATATTTATCTAACAAAAATTATTTTAATGCAATGCATAAATTAAATCTGCAAATCTGTTACCAAATCATATCAAAACCCTTTGGTGGAAATTCTTGCCTTAGGAAAGTCAGCAGGAATTTTACCACTGATTCCCCAGGAGCAAGGATTTCTCTTTGCAAGTCTATAAGACAACATTTACAATAGATTTAGAAATAACATGTAACAAAAAAAGAACAGATAGGCAAAGTGTGATTTAAAGTGGGTTTGGAAACAAGTTAGGGCTGATCATCTCTTTCAGGGAGATTGTACATGCATATAGAGAGAAACAAGTAAAATTCACCCGCTGACAGCTTTGGTTACTTAGGAAAGTGAGAAAAATAAAAAGGTTTTTTGGAACTTTTAGAGTCATGTCTATGAAAAGTCCTCCTAAATACTTAGAAAGCAATTAAAAGAAAGTTAGTGTTCTCTGGTATTAACATTACATGGGGGAAGGTACAATCTATGTATTCCAGTTCCCTAGCAATCATGACACAAATGACATATGGTATACACACAAAACCCTTGTGTGAAATGGGATCTAGACAGTTTAGCAAACTGCATATATAGATGCATTTATTTATATATTTTTGTGCTGTAACCCTTCAGACCACATGCAACCTTGTGGCCTCCAGTGGCTACATCAAGACTACATCAAGTACAGGCAATACAAATTCCTGGATTGGCTGCAAATTCCCGGATTGGCTACAAATTTTTGATATTAGAGTAACACCTTCAGCTTAGGGCAACAGCTAATGGAGTGGCACAGAATTGCTACAGAGCATGGAGCATGGAAAAGGAAAGGGAGCATGTGTTGATATCTCAGAGGGCTGCTGAGTGGGAGAACAGGAGCATGGAGTAGGTCACAACAATCACAGCCATCTGACAGATTGGAATCTCCTTTACCTCTGCTCAGTTTTTCTGAGATTATTGATCTAATTCAAAATGATAGAAAGAAGCTACTACTCAATATTCCATTCCATTAGAAATGTACCCAAAGCATGGAAATAGGCACTGTGATGATGCTTCTGCCACCCTCCTTGCTTATTTGGCATGCACCGATGCTGGAGAAATCTGTTCCATAAAATGTGTGAAGTAATCTGTTCTTACATCAAAGAAAGAGGATATATAAGAAAATTTGACAGTCTGGATCACGAGTTTTGTCTGATGTGCTGCCTGTGTTCTGCAAGGTGCAGCAGATGCACTCTACCTGCCACTCTGCATGGGCAGGACCGCAGAGCTCAGTGTTAAGGCATCAGAATGTGACCTAGTCACAATAAAAGGAGATCTTCAGCTTGCTTCAGCTCCATTTGACAAGGGAAAAATTAATTATCACAGGATATTGCAATCTTAAGAGGGACAGAATCTCTCCCACCATGCATCAAGGTTCCTCACCTGTCATATTCTGCCTTGGAAATGGAGGAAAATCAGCACAATGTGTGCACTAGCTAGAACCTTCCAGGTTTGATATTAGAGTAACAGCAATTTAACTGTACAGAGGTATAAAAGGGAGGAAGAACGTGTGAAAGGGGAGGGGTAGCATGTGTTGTCCTTGATCTCACCCCCTCAATGTGCTGACATATACGCCCTTCATAATGTACAATAAAGGTTTCTATTATGCTGCATATATGACAACTATAATAATATAACTTCACTGCTTTATAAACTGAGCATACATGGAAAATATATTGAAGTGGTTCTGTGGCTCAAGTGTACAGGGAAATAGATTAATTATATAAATTATATCCCTTTTCTGCCAGAGCTCCCAAAAAATTAAACACTGTGATTTTATACTTGTATCCATTTACATGGTCTTGTAGTTATGTTATTATTCCCTAAACCTAACTATTGGGATAGCATTTCAAGATATACTTTTCATGCAGTATTAAAAATGTAGCCAAAATTCAGTAGTAAAGCTAAGAGCATCAACATACAAAGAATACTTTTGACTTTTTCCAAATTATAATAAAGGAAAATCAACTCGGTGAAAAAATACAGAAACAGGAATGAGACAAAGCAAATAATAAAAAAACCCTATAATTGCAATAACAGTCAGATACTCCCCTAAAAACAGTATGAATAAAAAGTGCTATACAATGAAACACAGATAATATGGATAAATTATATTAGTAAATTCTAACACACAAGAGTTTACTGTAGTTGCACATAATTTGTTCAATTAAATATGTACTTGGGCAGAATAATTATAATTGTAAAAAAGATTTCCTGTCTATGTGAGATGGTTTACCTTGTGGTCAATCCTATTACTCAGCTCCAGACTGACACTGTAATCTCCACAAAGAAAACACTTACACAGACCAATGTCAATACAGAGGAAAACATGGAAGACTGAAGAGGCACAGAAAGACATCCCTAAATACTACAGTGGCATTGCTGCAGCTAAACCAGCCAAAACCATACTGAACATAAAGAAATAGATTTCAAAATATTATTAATACATAAAAATCCTTTAGGGATCTAGAGCACTGTCTGAATAAGCCTGTATTCAAGTATTCATTGAAATACTTCAGATTTTATTTCGAATTGTTTTATCTCCATTTCTGCCCACAGATCTTGTATTTCACTGCCTATATTTCACAGTAACCACAGCTGCACTAACAGCAACCCTCCAGGACTACATGCCACTGTTCAAAGGAATAGAAAATATGGAAAACATTTCCAAAATCTTGCCTTTCATCTGCTCCCTCAGATCCATCACACCTACTTAAATTCAGCCACCATCACCCATCGCATCGGTAGTGTCATTGATCCTCTGCTTCCCACAATGACCAACATCCTCTCCTCATTTATTGCCAGGGTTTTGTAGTTATTCTCCTGTCTAGGCACTCCCCATAAAGAGCATATTCACAATTACATTCAGAATTTAGCATTTCCTTTCATTTCTACCTTACTCAGCTATTTTGGATATGTGATCCATCAACTGTTCTGTTAGGAAAGAGCTGTTTAAGACATGGAAAACCAAAACACTGAAGTACATCCATCTTGCAGCATTCAAAAAAAATACTTCTTGTTACTTGAGGAGATTTTTAAAATTCCATTTTACCTTACTACTTCACCTTTGTTAAAGGTCCAAAATTAGAAAATCTCATATTCCATTCTAATTCTTCAAAACATCTCCAACTTTACAAACAGGATTTTTTCACTAGTTCTTACAAAGTTTCAAAACTTTGTGCCCTCAACACGATTAACATGAAATGCAGCTATTTCCAATGTTTCATGAACTGGTCAGACAAGACCAGCATCCAAACTTTTGAACTGTCTACTAATTTTAGATGTCTAAATTGTGACTTTAGAGAGTTGCAGAGTATTTCTGACTTTAGTTTCACTCAGCTTTGTGATTTCAGATATCAACTGCTCTCTGAGGGAAACACAGATAATAGGTAGTAGGGAGCATTGAATGTAGCTGCAAACAGTACATAAGGAAGCACCAAAAAGAATAGGAAAGATGTTCTAATGTCTCTTAACATTAGTTTCCTTAGATGGAAAGAAACTTTTTAGAATAAGCATTTACATATTGAAATATTCAAAAATAAAAAAATTAGGAATTATACCTTCATGAGTTAAGCACTGAATTTTATATGGCATTCTGAGAAATTATTCTCAATTAATTAGAATATAGATCAAAATTTTCCAATACTATGATTTTATGCCTCAAACTTCAGTATCCTATCAAAACACTAAATCAAAAGACTCACTGACTTCACAAAAAAATCCTAATCTTAAACTCATGATGATTTTGATCTGAAACTGAGAAAGTGAGAAAGTCAGTTCTTCTATGTGGGTCCTATTTGGACAATTATTCCATGGTGTAGGTGCACTGGTCATCTGAGCAGCTAACTCTGGCTCTTGAATTTCCTGCTGGGAGCTAGGCACCACAACTTTTTGACAGCCTAATTTTTTAGAAGTTTAGACAAAAGAAATTTCTTTCTCACATCTCCCCTATCAATAATTTTTACTGTCTTGTAAAAAAAAGGAGGGTTTTTAGGAACTCTGGTCTGTGTTTTTTGACCATTCATGCTCCCTTTTCATTGTATTTTTTCAAAGCACTTTGCATTCTACAGTCAAGATATTTAGTTTTCCATTTAGCTACATGATTGAATCTTTCAAACTAGTTAAGAATGACAACTACAGAAAATAAAAAATTATATGTTGTAAATGGTTTTTCTGATGAGCAAACAAATAATGTCTCATGCACTGCAAAATGGAGCCAACATGGCCACTGAAGAGACAAAAATATTCTCTGTCTCCTCTATCAAAATCATAAACCATTTCTGTGAGACCTAGAAACAGTCTGCTCAGATTTTGTGCATATTTTTATGGTACACCCAACATACACAACTTGAAAGTAACATGAATGTGACTCTTCCACACTTGTTTAACACCAGTTTTGCACTGCTTCCATTCCATTTGCCTTTCCTTTTCAATATGTCAGGCCACAACTGAGCACTTTTGAAAAATCACACTTTGGAATTGTAAATAACATAGAAAGGTGTACAAAATCCATCTTCTTCAGTTTATTACAAAAAAAATTACCCTTTGAAAGAAAACATTCACATCATGAACTTTCTTCTCACTGAGAGTGAAGAACAAAATTGGATAACACTGGTACAAAGAATACAACATGGGTAAAGTATCAGAGGGATGTCTGGGGAAGTTATATATCAAAGTTAGTGCATGAGAAATAAGCAGGCGTAACATCCAAGCACACAATTAACAAAATCCACCAACTCTACACACAAGTGTGACAGTTGAAAAACTGTTTGCACTCAACAGCACAAACATAACTAAAAGCCAAGATTAGACTCTTGTGAAAATTTTACTCCACCAATCTAGCTTACCAGATAAATACACATGTATGTACCAAATTCAACTTATATAAAATTTCCAAAAGATAATAAAATGGAATATGATTATGAAATTCTGTTCCTGCCTAGACAAAGGTTTATAGCATGAAGCAAAAAACATAGCTAGTTTAACAAGAAAATTATGTTAGAGGTAGCTAGCATGACAGTAAGAGTTGTATATGCTGCAAAAAGCACAACATTAATATCAATGAAATGTTTACATACTGAAAGTTGTCCAGACAAGAACTGTGGGACATCCCTTAACATGCCAGGACTCATAGGAGAAGTCACTGAAATAGAAGGTCGGTCCATTTTTTGAGATTCAAATGAACTAGAACCTGTAATTATAAACAAAAATATTTTATAAATAGTAGCAGTTATGCATATATTTCAACATTCTTTAAACAGAAATTGCAGAAATATAACCAAACATGCAGTAAAGTTGTGATAAATATCACTTTTTAAAATATATTGAAAATTATGATACTCAAATCTTGATAATAATGATAATAATGATACTCAATCTTTTGGTGATCAGATGCAATCAGGAGATTTTATTTATAGAATGGAAAATAGATAATTCAGATATTTCTGATTGTAATTTTGTCAGTAAGTTGAAGGCCCAAAAATAAACTTTACTGTGGTCAAATGAATTCAGTCTTCTGACTTATTTTCCTGTACAATCAGACTAATTTGTAATTAGCTTTTTACAAAAATATCAAGATGTACATTATGTTTTTTGTGCATTTTGTTTCAAATATACAAGGTCTGAAAATGGTCAGAGGACAAGTTTTGACATACAAAACATAAATAATAATGAAGTATTTTCATAAATACAAAAGACAATCCACATCTCAAAAAACATAAAATTAATTTTAAGAATTGGGCAATGAGTAAAAAAATTCATTGAAGGAGTTTTTTTATATTATTATAGTCAAGCTTATGGCATTTGATTTATTCATGGCTTCTATTATAATAGCATTCTAAAACAATGATAAAAAGTAACTCCAGGCTGAAATCCATCTTATCAGATCTAAGCCAAAGAACAAGTCATTTTTCCCTACATGAAATATAGGTTTAGTCAATTTAAGTAGCACTGAGTGGCTCGAATAAAGTAAGGGTATTCTGAGTTCAAAGTAGCTATCACTCAGGCTATAAACAAAGAACTTTTCTTTCCCATTTTTAGTTTATAAGATGCAATTGAAATGCAAAGCAAGAGAACAGGAAATTAAAATTGTCATTAATGTTCTTATAAATTAGTTAGAATTATACTTTCTTCAATCAAAACTCATTTAAGCTTATAACTAATGTCAAACGTAAATCACAATATCCTGAGTTTTGATAGCTTATGATTAAACAAAGGTAGATAGACAATACAGTAAGATGACATATTGAGACAAATATGGACAAAAAGACAAGACCTATACTGACTGCAGAAGACATTTTTCATTCTATTTGTGCTTACATAAAAGAGAAGAAGATTTTCCTACCCCACAATTGAAACTTACTGGACTCCAGCTGTGCATGTGTGCTGTCAGGTATTCTGGGAATGTCCCTGAAATCAGGAAAATTAAGACAGGCTGATTCTTTATCTAACAAGCATATTTGAATTTCAGTTGCACTATAACACTTCCCAATCCACCATGGAATGCCTCAGGAATGGTGCATGATCTGCTGGCTGTCTTCAGCCACTGGGATGATTATCTGTTCTCCAGTATAAATAATTTCAGTGTCAAATTAAATCCTACAGAATAGATTTGGTGGATGGAGGAGACAGACTGCACAGTCACAAATAAAATAATTTGTTAAATAAAAAAACAATCTCAGAGTTAATGGTACACAAAAACTGTGAGCAGTAGATTTTAAAATGACATTATACATTAATTAAATTTAATGGATCCTCATTGAAACATACTCGGCTGCCAATCATGGCTATCCCAGCACATTTTTACTGTCCTTGAACCACTAATTTAATCAATCTTACCTTTTCCATAACTAAATAAAATGTATAAGTTCTTTTGGCAAAATTGCATTCTTTCATATACAAGACATGTTGCAACACCTGTACTAAATTGTGTGCAGAGCCATGGAATTTTAAAGCACTCATTCCAATCTCCCCAAGCAAAGGAATATATTCCTCCTCTGAGGGGCAAACGTTACTGTATGCTAATAAAAACTATCAATATGCTAAAAAACAATTTCAGAGCTATTTGAGTAAAACCAAGCAAGATGAAGAGCTTCAGTTCTGAGTCACAGCAAACCAAATTTTCCCAATTGTGCCGCGTCTTTCAGTGCAGTTGGTTTCTCTGAGGCCACAGCCAGTCCTGAGGGGTGGCCAAGGTGAGGAGAGGCTGGGGCAGAGGCTCCTTGGGTGCCCCTGAGATAACATATTTAATAAAGGATAAAACAGCTGTTCAGCAGTTGGGAGAGAAAACAACGAGGAAAAAAAGCCATGAGAGAAATGTCATTGCAGACACCAAGGTCAGGGAAGAAGGTGGAGGAGAAGGACTGGCTGCAACTCCCTTTCCCCATGCCATGGACTGCTTGGTGGAGAGGGAGGCAGAAAAACCAGGAAAAAATGAGTGAATTTGAGCCTGGGAAGAAGAGAGGTAAGGGTAAGGAGGATTCAGTTTTGGTTTTATTTCTCACTATCCCTTTCTTTTATTAATTCCTAACAAATTAATCTTCCACAAGCTTGTGTTGCCCACTATGGTAACTGCTGTGTGGCCCATAAAATTTTTCATCTTATTTCCTCCCCCAGTCCTCCTGAGGAGGGAAATATAGAGAGTTGAGTCTTTGGTGCTCAGTCAAGGTTAACCCAACAAAGAGGCAAATGAAAAGGAAGGGGAAATGAAAATTGTTCCAGTGATATCTACTGTCTCATACAGTGGAAGAGTCAGTATGATATATAACTAATTTATCTATTTCCTTTAGAGAAGCTGTTTGAGAAGTCCTCTAATATATCTTTTCCAAACATTTCTCAAGACTCACTAGAAAGACAGCTTTACTAAGCAGACTGAGAAATCTTTCCAAGTGAGCTGATGCACGGTATCCAATAATTGAAATACTTCAGAAGGCATGAAACTGCTCTAAGTACCCACTACAGACAAGAAAAATATCTCTGTTGTTAGTACCCAAAACTTGTGAGAAACTCAAAAGCTCTATTGAGGAAGCAAATATTTAAGTTAGTATATTTGATATAAAGAGAATTTATGACAGGATCCAATACTCGCCTTATAGTTGACTCAGAGACACACTCTTGAGCTTAATTCATAAATACAAAAAAATTCTTCTACCATATGAGTTGAAAAGAAAACCTCAAAAAAGGAATATATATATATACACATAAATCTTTCTGAACAGAGTGAATAAGAGCTTTCTATAGGTGGCTGAAAAAATAAACTTGAGAGCTTTGAACATTATCATTCACACTCCTAAAGCATAGAAATGCCTGTATTTCATGGTAGTGTGAATGGTATTTCTTACAAGGAACTCTCATAAACAGATGGAGGAGAAGTTAAATTAGTTGCATAATGACTCTTTGCACAATAAGTTCTGTTCCATTGCAAACAGGTTGTAGAGAGCAAATATTAAAATACAGTGTATTATTTCTTCCAAATTCAAAACTGAAGAAACCATGAAAATAACATAAATTTTAAGTTAACTATTTCTGAGAATTAGAAGGCAGAAAATAGGTAACTTCCTGTGTACAAGGGACAGCCAGCTCACACTGATAAGCAACTTGGCCATTAATTTTTTTTTTTTAAGATGGAAAAAGTGACAAATTGCATGACAAACTGGCATGTTTTGTTTTGTTGGGATTTTTTTTTTTAGAATGGCTTTCAATTTTATCTGCCTTGTCAGCTCAGCTTAGCTTGTCATCTTAGTCTTTCATAGCACTCAGCCCATAATCAAGAGAAAAACTAAGAACTGTATTTACTGGAATTTGTTCTCAGAATATCAGGATGTGACAACAGGTTCTCAGCTAAGTTAATTGCTGGTAACTGGAGATTTTTTGCACTATTTAAAGTGCTGCCATGAAACCATCAAGAAATTCTCCTTATAAATAATATGATTTATCTCAATGCAAAAGCAAAATCCTTCAACTGGGCATCAATACTTCTAATGAAAATAAATATCACTTCTGGTATCTAGGAAATAAGAATTTTTGAATATTGTACATACACTGAAACATTATTTCCCAGAGCAGAACACAATCCTATGAAGTTATGGCTCCTTGGACAAGCACAGGCAATTAATTTTTACTGTTCATTTGATTATGAACTGAAGTCTTCTAAACTGAAAAAAGTCATAGACTTTCCAGTACATCAGCTCTAACCTCACGAAAAACATTCGTGACATCATGCTGTTAATATCAAACTCCAAAATGTTACACACACCTAACCAGAATCTAAACCCTACCAATTTGTGGGAAGTATTCATCACTGAGACTCTTTTACATCTACTGCAAAATGACACTGGGAATCAAAGACACTGGACAAGTCTTTTGTCACTGATCTAGCTCAGTTCTTCAGGCTATGAGACAAGCAGTTAATGCAGGAAAAGGCATCTTGAGAGCCCACACCACTTTGTTTAAGGAATTAGAGATGAGATGCTTGAGTGACAGCAGTGTAACAGAAGACATGATGATAAGGAAGCTGAATGGGACAGCAAATATAAAAGCATAAGAAATAATCCAGGAGATTTTAAACAATGAAGAGAAAGCAGAAAGGTTTTTAAAAATGGGTGTTTTCAAGATGTAAGTTGTTCCTTGAAACTTTGCTATAAACTTCTATTTGAGAGATACTAGGAAAGATTTGTGTATTAATTAATTTGAGACCATTTGAGGTAATGTAGTCTGTCCCTTAGCATTACTATCATACCAACACCCCCCAAGTTATGCAAAGGTTTTTAATGACAGGACAGATGATACAGTCATTACCCTAAAGGGGTTGCAATTCCACATGCAGGATATAACCTCTCATCTCACTGACAAGATAAAGATGGGTTTTTGTTATTATCAAGTTTGTTTAAAACTGTCATAACAAATTAAGTTCCTACACCTTAAGTTCCTGATGTGTCCAACACAGTAAGTTCCTATTATAGCTGAAATCATAAGTTTTCCTCACTGAAATGCTGTTCCCAGATTGTTCAATTCTAGGGTTTTCTAGTACTTCTTAATTTTCAGTCATGTTTTCTTATATTAAGGTGCATCTTATACAAAATAAAGGGATAAATATATTTATTAAAATGTAATTATAAAATCCTAAAACAGTCCAGGTTGGAAATGATCTTGAAAGATCATCTGGTTCAACCTAACATGGAAAAGGGAATCTAGATGATATTACCTATCACCCTGTCCAGCTGTGTCCTGCACATCACAATAAATTCTGTGAGGAAAAAATAAAATTCTTAATAACAGTAAACATCTTCAAAATCAGTGATAATCATTCCCCTCTTCACAACCCTGATGTGACCTGATATAGAACTTCCAATGAAGAATTAAAAATGTGATTCATATGGCTTTAGGGTGTAGGAACTTGGAAGAAAAAGAACAGCTAAGGAAGGGGAAGTACTCGCAGTCCAATACAACAAAGGAACACTGCTATGCAAGAAAAAATTAAGTTTAGACATTGAGAGGTAGGTTTGAAGGTTAATAAAAATGGGCAATGTACAGCACCAAAGAAAACATCCCACACAGTTCTAACTATTCATTCAGATGTGTTCTGTATTAGACAACAAGCAATAATTTAATAGCTCCATAGATGACGAAGATGCGAATGTGGATTTGAGACTTTCCAAAGCATACTGATTTTTTTTCATTAGTATACTATATTTCACACAAAATTCTACATTGAAGACTCTCAATAAATAGAGTTCATCATCAGTTCATAGACCAAATATGATCTCTTAATTTTATGTATGCATTATTAAAAAATGGGAATGGAGAAATAAAAATCAAGAATTACAACGAGTATACCCACAGTTTCAGAGCCAATATTGGCTGGTTCACCAACTGAAAATCCAGAGGAGGGAAGCTATTTTTAACTGCAGTAGGAGATGATGCCTGAGACTCTGAGAATACAGGATTTCACACAAGCTCTTTTTACTCACTGGCATGATCTATCATTCTAGCCACACTTTTGGTTTACAGAACTTTGCATAAGATTTTTCTGTTTACAATGCTAATGAATTTTTTATGAACTCCATTCTAAAAGGGAACAGTTTAATCATATTTAATATAAAAAGTACATTGAATTACTTACCCTATTGGTCTTGAAACTACAAGCTCTACTTGTGGCTCAGGTTTGGATTCTAAAATGATATTATAAACCTCCTCAAAGGTGGCTCCTTGTAGTATCCTTCCATTCCATTCTAATACCTCATCACCTGTAAGTCAAGTAATAACACTGCTTCAGGAGTTTGCTGTGGACTGCACTTACAATAACAATTTAAGCCATTCTACTGTCAGTTTTTTGGATTGTGAAACCTGTGTTATAGAATAAGTTTGGAGGCCTTTGTGCAGGAAAACCCTGAGTAATTAAAGGTTTTCTGCAGCTCAGCTTCAAATATTTAAAGTTCTATGAAAAAATAACAAAATCAGTAGGACCCCTAATGAGTTAGATGCTGCTCTTACTCGCTTTGGCAGCTGTGGCTTACAGAAATACCAACATGCTTCTTAGAAAATTCATATCTAAAACATCATATCTTGTCAACTTACTGTTTTGAAGATCCGTATACCTGTAGTTTAGTATTTAAGGTTCATATAGTTCTTATGTTAATAGTTAATATTTTTTGAACATTCTCCAGTCTAGCAATCTATGGTTTGAATGTCGGAACAGAAGCAGCTTCCTAGTCAAAGGTTTGCTCATACATTTGTAATAGCTTGGTTTGCTCTAAACAAAATATACACCACAAAATGACTGAGGAGGACATCAACAGAATATTATTTTGAGTACAAAAATGAGAAAAAAATATTAAAATATTTTTTGAACAACATGAGAATATATATTTCACTAAAGCAACCATCTAGTAACAGTGTCAGGCTGAATTCTGCAGTATTTAATCACATTTATTTAATATAATTTCACATGTAATTAAACTTGCTCACTTGTTAGCACCTTCAAAAAAGCAACTCAGCAGTATAGATCCATGGTAGATACATACCTGGTCTAAGATGCCCCACTGTATCAGCTAAGCTTCCTTTTTTAACTTTGGTGATAAATGCGCAGAGCCGACCTGATTCAGTCATCTTTCCTCCTACTACCTGTTTCAAATAGGAAGTATTTTCACAGGGTGAAAATTACTTTAAATTATTTAAATGTTCTGGCAATATAAAGAAGATTTCAGCTTTTTCCCTGGGTTTTATGTAGTCCAGGTAACGCATATACACTTGAAAAAAACACCACAGAAGTTTGGCTATGACAGGTTATTTTTGTAGCAATTCTGGCAATTTGTACAATTGAAAAAAAATGGAAATAGAGAATCCTAAAGCTTTTAAATTTTAGCAAATACATGTACAGTATCCCACTGTATTATAAATTAGCATCCAAAACAATGTAAGGCATTGGTCATTAGATTGCTCACTTTGTTATTTTTTTAGCTGGAAAAGATCTATTAATATAACAGAACTCAGGATGTTCACACTAAGCAATGAAATTCCCTTTGATTTGGCAACTCAGATGAAAACACCTGTCACACTGAAAATTTCTCTACACAGAACTTCAAAAGGTTAGCCTTAATATATATCTTAGACTTAATTTTCAGAATCAGTCATAACTGAATAATCTTCAGATTCTTAAGGTTGCTTAACAGTGTCTTCATACTGTGATTTAAAATTTGTAACACTAAATCCAGTTTAGTTCACTTTCAATATGTAAATACTTGAAAATTCAGGTCAGGCATAGCTGTTGGAAATCACTTTTTCCAGATGTCTATTGTGATTAAAAAGTAGTTGCTCCTGTCATCTATCTCACTGATGAGTCCATCTTCATAATATGAGATTTTAGAAATTTTAATATAACTTTTTAAACAAAAAGTGCTTTCTACGAGCACTGTTAATCTCTTCTCTTGCATTTTCTGACAACAAGACAAAATAAACATGTAAAATTTGATGTTCAACTGGCTTCTCCACTGACTCCAAATAAAATTATTAAATACAAATTTAAAATATTTCCAGAACATGCTATTGTATGTAATACATAACTACACTGATTTAATCCTTACTCACAGGGTGTGACTATAACCTAATCTCTACACCTAAGGTGAAGTGAGTCATGTTAAATAGAGAACAGAAAATTTAAATTTCTTAATAATTTCTCACAGCAAGGATATGGAATCAAAACAAATGCATGTTTGTTTCTTTCACTGTTTAATTTGTTTTCATTCTTGTACTAGTATTTCTGGAACTGCATATAATAATATTACACAAAGTTGAGAACAATATATGAGCTAGAAATAATTCATGACATGTTTAAAGAGCACTGCATCATGACAAAGAGTTTAGCACATAAAAAAGAGTACATTGTTTTGTGATAAAACCCACTAATATTAAACAATTTTCCATTTTGTGTTTTTAAAATGTGGCAAATCAAAAAACCAGAGGAGAGAAAAATTCAAAATGTGGAAGTTCCATCAGCATACTCTGATCTGGATTAAAATGTCATTAACTCACAGATGTCCCCCAGGTCTTCAAGAGAGAGAATTTTTTTTTTTTCACTTTTCTTCCCTTTCTTGGGAAATAGAAATTATACCATGGTGCAATGCTCCATACTGAAGAACACACACAGGACTTGGCTTTCCTAGCAGGGGTGCAATTAGTACTTTGCTAAGAAGACATTCTTGGAAAACTTGCAAAAACATGTCTAGTCTTTCAGAAAAATATTTTTTTTTAATTCTGCCAAGGACCCTGTAAAATTACACTAGGTAAATGAATATAAAATGCCTATATTGTAATTTTGAGAATGATAAGGCATTATCAATACTGGTATACATACACTATATAATATGAGATTTCTTTAATTATAAAAGTAGCCAGTTTAACTGAGAGAGTTATTAGTTTCAAAATAGTTGATCACCAACCTTCAATCCAAGCATTGCTCCTGAGTCTCTAGGCACACTTCCATCTTTTAGTCGTTTATTTAACAAAATCCGACCAATGAGACGATCTCCATCTTTGGATGGTTGCCAAGTTACTGGATGCTATCATATGGTGTTAATGGAAAATACAGTGAATAGTACTTTAATGAAAAATATTTCAGTAATACTTTTCATTTGCTGATACATTTAAAAAATGCTATGAAGGTATTATGATTACATTAATATTTAATGTAAAAAACTGACAGATAACTGTGCTGGAAAATATTTATTTGGACATACTATTCATCAAAATGGATGTCTAATATTTAATAACATTATCTATTTTACTAAATCCAATTTGTAAATATCTAGAATGATCTTTCAATCTTGATTTGACAGATATAGACAACTACACATAGTTATCTACACACAATGAGAATCACATCTGAGTACTGAGAAAAAAACTCTAGTATAAGAGTAATACTGGAAAAGAAGTTTAACTCAAACTGAAAGTTTGACATAAGAAATGTCTTATTTTTCCACTACTTCAAACATTTCAATTTTTATCCAAGACCAACAAATATGTTTAGTGTTTTCCTTTCTCTCAGTAGGAGTAGATTAAAATTGAAAAACACTATTAAAAGGTATATTCATTACTTAATTTTAATATTCTGTTTCTTTCTTGGAATAATTAATTCACATATGAAGCACAGTTACAGTGAGCATTATTATTCCATTATTATACATGGGTACAGTTACACTTGTCTATTGGCCTAATTAATGAATTGTTGAGATTTTCCTTTGTGTAATCATAATACTTTTTCACAGAAAAATATTATTTCATGCTCTATTTCATGCAAAATTAGCAGGCACAGATAAATCTGCTCCCATTACAACTAATAACTCTAAAAAGATTTATCATAATCTCCATCAAACAGAAAGCAAAAATAAAAAATACCAAAGCAGATGGCAAAGCCTTTAATTCTGCACAGTATTGCACAAAAATTGCATGGCAACAAAACAAATGAACAACCATGACAGTGAAAGGGAAAAAAGAAAAACAACTTTTCTGTGCAGAGAGACCCAATTTTCTCCCTTTTTCACCTGGGGTTTAAACTATCAATTTAATTTCAGCCCCAGGAGTTTGGAAATAGTGAATCAAATAAGCCAATTGGTAGAATCCTTATTTTTAATTACTTTATTCTTTAAGGTAATATCACGATATGCTAATTTGCAACCATAAGAACAACGTTCCTTTATGCCTCTCAATTTTTTTTTCTTAGGCTGCCAAACAGTAAAAGCTGCAAGCATGCAAAGACTTTTCATTTGTTTTTCTTTTCTGCACCTTAAGAAATGCTATATTGTCTCTAGAAACACCCTATCTTTTATTTTAAGCACTATTTTAATGAGTGACAGAGAGCAAACAAAGACCAAATGAGCAGGTTAAAATGCAGGCTCCATAATCTCAGTACCTTCTCACTATGGCTATGTTCCTCGTTTAGAGTTGTGCTACTACATGTATCTACCCCAGAGTCTTTTATCTGAGGCTCAGACCATTCCAAGTCCTCTTCCAAAGAGTGGCCACCAAAGCACACCATTTTCTTTTGCCTCTCGGATAAGGTGTTAGAATCCGACAAGACTGCCTGCTCACTAGTTTTTCTTTTTCCCCTTTGACTGTTCCCTATAGGTGTGGGATAAAAAAAGGATACAAAAAAGAAAACATGCAAAGGTGTAAATAAAACCAAGGAAATGTAAAATGATAAAGGAAACTAAATGGTAAGGCTCCACATGTCTCACCAAAGACATTGGGGATGCCTCACTGCTATGCCAAGACGTATGGTCCAACCAGTTGTAATCCATGTCTCCTGCGAGAATCAGACAGACAAGATAGTGCAGTAAAGGAAAGGTGAAAGAAAAGACAAACAAAGATACAGTAAAATTGTAAAGACTTCTGATTTTCCTATCTGATTCATAACCTCTGCCAGCAGGACTTGGAAAGGGCTTCCAAGAAAAAGTTCAGGCTCCAACACAGAGCACACGGAATATGAAAAACAGTGAGGAAGGAGATACATTTGTGTCTGTCTATGTGTGCATAAAATTATGTACAGTGCAAAGCATCATTGTGCCAGATTTATCTACTATCCCTATAAGATAATTTACAATAAATTAAATAAAAAGGCAAATTGTATTTCTAACAGAATATCCAGAAGGGAAAGCGTTTGAATACAGAATGTCTTAAGAAACTCATTTCTTTGCTTTCCTAAGACAAATTAGTATTTATTCTAATCACAGCAATAAAATACCTGAAACAATGTCACTCTGTATTCACTTTGCAGTAGATGATGTTTTAAGGAATGTTAAATGAAAAAAAATCTAGAAACTATATAAGAATAAAAAACATTTTAACTTTGTTTTGTCTACTGATTAAATAAAAGGATGAATTCAAGTAAGTACAGGTACCCCACAAATGGGAGTGTTTAGGGTTTTTGACAAACATACAAATATTTCATAGAGTCAGAATTTAACCTCCATGGCAGACACATGGTAGAAAGAAAGGTTTGAAAAACAGTTTAGGAAGAGATCTAAATTAATGCTGCTGTCCAAAGTATTAGGGAATGACTCATGTATTTTAATAAAATATTCTCTTTTATGTAGGTACTTTAAACTGTAAATTATGCCCACACATTCTTCACTATTATGATTCCCTCTTTTTTCCCCCTCACCATTGTTACTACATGTTACATGAAAAATATTTTGTTACTGAGTGCTACATAATATTTTTATATTACTGTATGCAGGAAACAAATGTTTAGTTTTCTATCAAATTTGACCAAACTAAAGCAAAGTAGTCCAGGGTTTTTTAATATAGACCTCAAAGACATTTTTCTATTTCTGTTACTTCAGATCCTGCTTTAACATTGCTCAGCCTATTCCTCTGGAACTGTATCAGTAGGGTGGTGAAAAGTAACTAACAAGTCTTAGCACTGTCTTAACACTCATCTAGAAAACTTTACAGAGAATATGTGAAGATACAGCCCCATAAAACCACAAAAAACTAATACAGGCTTGAGTAAAGGGAAATATTCTCCTTGGAGAGGTATCAGAGGATTAACTAGGCTGGAAAAGCCCTTTGAGATCACCAAGTCCTACCTAGTGTATTGTTTATGTACAATGAGAAATAATGTTTTTTTCACTTGTTTCCTCCTGAAATAGACTTGCATACGCTGTATGGGAAAAAAATATCAAGTCTCATTTTCATTTTGAAGAAGGAAATACTCAAAATACAAAGGCTTTGTTTTCAAAAAGATACTTTGAACTTACACTGCAGAAATTTTATAGCATATTAAATAGCCTTTTCTTTCATAAAAACAGTGATAAAGTAACTTCATAAAATTATTTTGAGGCCTCCATTCATATTTTCTAAATAATAAATAGGCTTTGAATCTATTAACTATGTTTCTTGACTCTTGAAAGGAAGTTAACATCTCAAAATGGGAAATTTTTACCAAAACTGTTTTGCCATGAATGTTAACATCTTGCCTGCATTACAGATAAAAGTGTGGCTATCCTGCTAAGGGGGAAAGAAACACTCTTTTGAAAGATAGTAACAGTTTGCCAAAGGTACTTCTGCAATGGAATTTCCAGTGCTGCCTTTGCCTCCAGACATTTTTTCAAGGGGTACTGAGTAAAATCATCAGTGAGTTCATGAAGATCTATCCCTTACTCATAAATATACATTTCGAGATATCCAGAAGGCAGCAGAGTTCCAGCCTGCTTATTGCCTGGTTTCCAAATTCCCTGGGGCCTTTAAGCTTTGGTCCCAGGCTCATCTGCTGATGCAGCTGGTTTCTGCTTACTCCAAGTCCTCTTACCCATATAATACTGTAGGTGCATCCACAAACTGAAAGCATCCAAGATTAGATTCAGTTATTTTGCAAAAATAGTACTCTTCATCAAATGATAAGCCCTGGAACTAAATCTGCAAAGAGGAATACTTGCAAAATTGAGCCCATTCCCGGATAAAAGCACTCCCTCTTCCTGCTCCACCATTTTCCCTTCTCCTTTTCAAACAAGATGTAGAAGGCTGACTTCCTTCTTATTTTAGTTGTGTCTCACAGTAGATAATAATTGGCATTTATAAAATGAAAATTAAATGCAAATAAGCAACAACTCCATCCAAACACTGTTTTGGTTTCATCTGCATAAAATATGTAGTTACATGTTTCCAAAAATTATCATACAAATTAGAAATTGTAAAGCCATTGCAGATCTTACAGATTTTGCCCTTAACACTGCATTAAGTGATCTAAATGACAGGTTTAAATACTATGCAAGTCAATAAAGGGATGGTTGTCTGGAAGCCCTGTAGTGTATTACTTTTCTACGGCAGACGTGTATGGCTTAGTGTACCTACAACTTTTTGAAATACGTGAATGGCTTGATAAAGTCACTGGACGTAAATTTTTCAGTGCAAGTTCCATAAATATTGGAATCTTGACTAGATAAATGATTTTGAAATCTCGTAAAATTAAAAGAAATATATGTAAAGCACATAGGTCTTTGCCTAAAAAAAAAAAAAAATAAAAAAGAGAGAGAGAAGTAAATAAACAAAATAAAAAAGAAAAAAAGGTAAAGAAATAAAACAAAAGTTAAACCATGATCATTTGTAACAAAGACACCATTGTTTTAACTGTGAGTACCAAAAAGTGCACTTGCTGCTCTCTTAGAAATTTCTCTTTCACTACAAAAGATACTTTATTATTCAGAATATGTACATTTAGGGTATGCAGCAGAAATTATTCAGGAAAAAAAGGCACCAGGTTAAAAAATTGTATAAGCTATAATATCAAAATCATCATTCATTAAAAAAGGACCTAATATATAATTAAGAAAGATATAATCCTAGTTTATGCCATTGTAACAATATTCAGATGCCTTGTGAGTTCAGGAATGCAGCTGGATATAGGAAAGGACATTGTGAGGTCTGCTCTTATTAATGTCAATGAGTTCTATGTGTATATGGAAATCTTCCATGGACAAATGAGGCTGGGAGAACAACCACATCAGCAACACAGCCTTTCTGAAGAAATGGGGTTAAGCTGAAGCCTTTGTAACCTTACTGGTATTCAGTGTGTTTTTCTTATTTTCTCTAGACAAAACCAAACAGGCAAACATTTTTTTCTTCTACATTCAGGAACCCCCAGCAATGGCACCTTCCTATAGCAATGAGAACTTCGAATGTCAGAGCATATTTTACAAAAATTTTGGTCAGTTTCTGTTTCCCTTAGATTTTAATGTTTAGTTATGTAGGTTTTTGTTTCCTGTAATGGCTTTCACGCAGAGAAATATGATAATTTAGTATGTTTTATAAAGCATTAAGGAACTTGTATCTAACATACAAGGTGCATGTCTACTCTTTTTTGAATGCTGTTTAAGTTCATGGTCAAGTCCAAAAACATTTATCTTCCAAACAGGCTAGACATAAAGCACTCAGTGTAATTGGCTGTTCTACTCTCATAGAGTTATTTGGATGCTTTAAAGTGCCCAAAATCTTCACATAGGATATAAGCATAACCCAGGCCCTGTCTACCTAAAGCAAGACCTCTCTAAACTGTCAACTCTTTCCCTTAGTAAACTGAAAATATAATCTTGCTTTGAATAAAATAACCCAAAAACTTGTCCTCAAATTCAAATCTCAGTGCCAAAAAGGACAGGTCATATAACTTAAAATTCTTCAGGCTGAGGTGAATACCTGACAACACAGTGTATACTGAACACATAGTTCTGACTACTTGAGCCAATAATGGTACATATATGTCATTACCCAAAACTGCAAACAATTTAACATTGCAATGAAGTGCTATTTTCCCCCTCCAAGTGTGTATTTTCAGTGTAAGGGTACAGTGAGGTGAACACATCCTGTGTGTCTATATCCTTCTCCTAACTGGCAGCTCCCAGCGCAGCCCTGCAGCAGAAGGGCTCTGGAATGAACTAAAGAGTGAACTACAGCTATTGAAGAGCTTCCATTTAAGTAGGTTACTTTCTGTTTGCAATACTATCCATCCAGACTGCCACACAGTGGGTGACTCCAAAGAGGAGCTACACAGCTAGAATTGCCTGGAGGTGATTATATGAGTGCTTAAACAATTGCTTTGTCAGCCCTGGACATTTCAGGGACACTCTGGCTTTTGGTGCAGGAACAAATCTAAAGCTGCCTGTCACATAGCTGACTGTAAAGCACAAAAATATTTTCCAAAACAGTCACTGATGAAATTTGAGTGCTGATTACAAAAAGAAGCACCTTCCTGCAGGGCTTACAGAAGGCTTTGAAAATTCCTACCATGTGTTTCAACATTTATTTTTGGGAAATAATGATTCCTCTGGTTTTGTCAACTTTCAGCATGGAATAGCCTAGGAAAATGTCTGAAGGATCTAGTCCTACCAAAGCAAAAAATGAGCTGTTTTTTATCTAAAGAATATGAAATATATCTCAACTTTTAATATATAAAATACAGAGAAATGCAGTAATTAGGAGAAAAAATGTATAAATCTTCATTAGGGAATAGCAAAGGGCTACATTCCACAAAGCAGGTGAGAGAAAAGACTTGGGGAGGTGGAAGCAGGTAACAGTGCATATCCATGTGGCAAGAATGGTGACATTGACAGCATACAAGCACTGAACAGAGATGCAGCTACCAAAGAAATGTCTCTGGACACCATGGGCTAGCCACTGAGAACTTAGAAATAGCTTGAATTTCTTTGGGGTTTTTCCAAAGGGATACTGTTCAGGGGGAAATCTCACTAAAAGATTTTACTTGAAGACCCTGGTTTCCCCTCAAAAACTATGTAGTCTTGCTTGCAACTACTGCAAGAACTGCTTAACAGAAAAGATATCACTCTTGATGTAAAGGCTTACCTAATGTAAAGGTGAAAGGGTTTCAGCATGTCTGTTTCATTCTGGCTCTCTTTCTGAAACTGAGACTTAGGTTTACTATTAATAGAAGAATATTTACTGGGAGTATTTTTTAAACTATGTTTTTGCTGGAAGGATTTAAATTGCAAGAAAGACTTTCTTCAAAATTACATTTTCTAAAAAAAAGTTATGCTCAGTCTGTTAGTCAAATATATTTTGATAAATGTCTTTCCTTGCAATAAATTGAAAGAAAGCATATCAATATGGCAAATACTCTCAGTCACAGCTAAGTGCACAAGCTGGATGATCTTAGACACTTACAGTTATGTCTCTCATATGACACCTGAAGTGTAACCCTATATGCCACACAAGGATCTCTGTAATATGATCCTGTACACAAACTTAATCAAAAAGAAAATGGACAGGTAAAGCTTAGTTACAGGAAACAGCCAGACATTTTATACTGTGATCCTAGTCTACCATTGCCAGTTTCAACTAGGATTCAAACTTTTCAGATTTGCACATCTTTGTTATATATTCCCTGCTACTTTAATAAGATCAGGGAAGACTAGAACTAATTAGGTATAATATCCTATGGGATTCTCTCTTGCTTGATTATCTTTAAGATTTTATCTTAGCAAGATATTTATTTCAAACTACACTTTTGACCTTATGTGTAGCATTTTCACTTTTTCCCTTCTTCCCCCTGTCCTCATGTAATTTAGAGCCTGTACCTGAAGTTCTTTCAGCAGAATAAAAAGAAAAACATGCATTGAAAAGCTTCAGTAAGACAGTATTTTTGGATCATGCCCAGCAGCAAGTAATCAAAAGCAATTTATTACTCTTTTATTATTATTTTTAAAATACATCTTTTTTCCTTTTTCTTCCCTATTCACATCCACAAAGAGCATATATGTGTTCCTGGGCTGACCTCACACATCTGCCCTGATTTTCTGTTATAACCATGCATCCCTTCACCTTAGGGTTGCAACTGGCAGCTTGATCACAAGTTCTCCATCATCTCAGAACCAGTATCAGCAATACCAGCTTGCCTATACCTGAATGAGGGACTCATATAAAGAGGAAACAATGCAGGGGAGAATAATCCTATCCAAGAATCTCATATCTGGCCCTTGTTTCAACAGCTTAGTGTTATGCAATACTGTGATAATGTTCTCATCAACTAAAACCAGATAGCCCATTCAGTTGTTCACAATAAACACAACCTTTTTCACAGGCTAGTCTAATGAAAGTTATCAAGTTCTTGGATATAATGCAGAGGGAAATTAACTGGAGTCTAAAAGGCGAGGAAAAAACCTTTATTTCCTGAATCCCTGAAATCTTGAATCAGAAAAATGAGTCATTTTGGAAAACAACTGCGAAGGAAGCACAGAATCCAATAGTTCTGTGATGTGTTAGAGCTGCTGCACAACTGGGAACCAAACAACACATGCACAAGAAATTCTGTCCTCAGATTTTGAAACCAGTCCAGGTAAATCCAACTGTTTTGCTGCCAACAGGAAGGCAACAGTAAAACCTGAGAAGCCAGTTGGAAACAAGCCTTATGATCCCCTGGAAGTGAAGACAGTTCATTATTGGAGCACTAGGAAAATTTGTGACAAACAGCTGCAAAGTTTAGGAAACAGGTTTGGGGTTTTGTGCACTCTCAGGACCTATTTCCATTAGACTTTTCCTTACTGTTTCATATACACATATTCACTGAAGAAGGCTCGGTAAAACTGAAGAAATAAGTAGCTTCAGGAAAACCCTATTGAGCATTAGTAGACATATTTGAGTATGCAATTCACTTCATGCTGGCTTACCCTATGCTCAGCTTTCCACAGATATACACTCTTTCTACATCCTGAAGTTGTGACTGTGCCAAAAAGACTGGCAGAGTAGCTCCAACAAGGCTGCCTGGCATCTCCAAGTCTCAGGGCCATAGGATTTAATGCACGTGCATTGAATCCTAAATGTGACCCTATTTCTATTTGGACAGAAATGAGCTCTCTACCTTTGAGAGGCAGTGTATAACCAGGTGAATCTTCATTCCTTTTAGTAATGGACATCTATTAACAAGGAGCTTATAATAATGTTTTCTATACACATAGTTCCTTCTAATACTTATTAACAACAGGAAAAAGAAACCAACAAAGAAAAACAAACAAAAAACCCCTTTTTATTGTGTGCTTATTTACTTTCAAGCTTTACTGCTTTGATGTCAACACTAATTATTACAGAAAATAACCCTAAGCTACTTTGAATCAGTATATCTTAATTAATAAGTAAGCCTCAAATTTGCAAAATGAAGTCAACAGGAGACCAAGAGAGCCAGCAAAGGAATGGATTCTTCATGAGGCAGGATATCAAATTCACAAATAAGGACATGAACTTAACATGTCAGTTGTACCCATGACAGAGCTGTACTAATTTCATCAAGAGAACTATCAACCATAAGTAAAGCTGAAACAGAGAACATGTCAGGAAGGAAAGTTTTCTTAGCTTAGGTTTAAAGAAACCTAAAGATATTAAATAAATATATTTATTTTTTACAGTTTCCTATCTTTTATCCCCAATGTCATGTAGAGCTAATCCTGATGAAAGGAGACATCACTCACATAGAGATGGTTCCTTTCATAGGCACATCATTATCTAGAATCAATTTCCATCATCAGCCCAGCAGCCACCCATATATCATGACTGAGGATCACCCAGTTGTTTCACTGATCACAACTTTTTCCTCTCCACTACTTCCAGTCAGGACAGCTTACTACCAAAAAATGGTATCAGGAATTACTCATTTTGTGAGTTTCAGTATGAGATAACTAATATACAAATAATGTATGTTTATCTAATAGAAAAATTCATCATCAACAACAACAATAATAAATTTAAAATATAAAAACATTTAAATTTTTGAAGCGAAACAGTCTTATTATCAAACCAATGTCTAAGATATTTGCTACTTTTTTCTGTTCAGTTGTTTGATTTTGTTGATATCCTCCACTTTTACCCTTGGACATGGCTACTATCCTATAAGGACAGCTGAAGGAAAGGAGTATTACAAAAAATGTCCAGTTCATGTTTTTAAGCATAGTATTACAAATAATTTCTTCCAAACTCTCAGGGGCTACAGAAGAAGACTCTAAATTCACTCTACATGTCTTGATCACTGATGAGGAAATGCACACTTCAGAATAGAAATAAAAATAACCTTCAAAAAATCCTCTGTGTAACATACTTGAACAACTAGTATTTGAATAGTAAATCATTATTCAGAAGTTAAGCTGATTTATTTTCTTGTCTGTAATTTTCAGTTTACATTATGCAGAAAGAGATGGGCAAATTTTAAAATGCTACCCAACAATCAAGAGGGAAGTACAACAACTGTGGCAAATGTCACCTTTTAAACTATGTGTAACAAAGAAATGGCATTTCTTTACAAGTCATAGCAGTTGGGTTTTTTTGCTTTAAACCTGACCTAACATTTCACTCCTGAAGTGTGAAGTACAAATAACTTTCTGGTTGTCTAAACAAGTATAATTTTTAACCTGTTACCTTCTCAAAACTAAACTCCAGGAGACACAACATACATTCACTTTACTTTTAAAATTATTTGCTTTAAGAAACAAGAGTTAATTGCAGCTGTATGTCCAATGTATCATCCATTCCAGCAGCACACATGCCATAAACGATCTAGAAATATGCAGTGTATCTGCTGATTCAGTTAGCTGTAGTGGAAGTAAAAAAAAAAACCAAAACAGTGCAAGAGGCTCTTTCATCACCTTGACACTGCAATAAAAGTCTTTGTAAACTAGTAATTGGATCATTAATTATTGATCTCCCCTTCAGCAGTCATGATGAAGAATGTAATTTGGTGTATGTAAAAACGCCTATTGTTTTGAGTTTGGTTACATGTTATTTTTGTCAAACCACCTTCTTTGAAGGAAATTAATTACCTCTTTAAAGAAGAACAGAAAACCTGAAAATGAAACTCCAATGGATCCCAGAAGTAAAAATCATAATCAACTGTCTTATTTACTTTCATACCTTCTGTGCACAGGCTTGACAGTGTGATACTGTATAATCAAATTAGTTCAGAGCAATGATCTGTTATACCTCAGTTACAGCTTCAAGAACAGATGTGCAAAAATAAAATACCAATGATGGAGGTTGTTTTTTAAGACACTTTAGCACAATCAAGGTTATTTTGCTCAGGTATACAAGTTTATACATACATGCTGGAAAATTCCCATACACATCACATTAAGAGGAAGGTTGGGTTGCAAAATTAAATATTCAGAAGATAAGGATGGGATGATACAAGACTTAGCTAGCCATGAAGCATTAATTTAGTGCTTATACAAATGTATAGATGTATAATATTTCATAAAAATATTGTAAAGTACCCCACGCCCACAGTGGTTTTGTGTGTAGAAAGAAAGGTGCAACTTAAATAAGTAACAGATCAATATCATTGTTTCTTGAATTAATGACCCCATTCATTAGTTACTGAAAATAATCTAAATGCAGATCTAAATGCAATATTATTTGTCTCCTGAGAGCTCTGATGCTGTGAGTATAGGAGTCAGGGTTAAATTTAAGGGATTGTTCTTTGTGGACTGTCTGCATAATGAAATGAATGAGATGCTACAATGAACCTCCTAAAATGAGCTGCAGACATTCAGATGTACCACCAAATGCTTTGAAATGCTTCAAACAATTTTCAGTACTAAATTGGAGAAATAGAGGGCTTTATTTTTCTTTAATATTTTCTAGGACTTTAGTTCTGCCTTTTCCTAGCTCTATTATAACTATTCTTAGAAAATGGCAAGAATTTACACCAATCTACTCACCAAATAAGCATTAAATTTTGTTATATGATTAAAACAAACTAACAAAAAATCATGTACCCAACATTTATCCAAGATTGTTTATGTCTATATTTACAAGCTGGATGGAAACATCTTTTCAACCAAAATTCCCTAAGAATGTTCTTCAAAGAAAACAAATATGGTTTAAAAAACATTGTGGAGATATAAGGGTAAGATTGCTAAAGTAATAAATAGAGAGATACAGATGCAATTTGCATTTAAAATTAATTAAAAATCAATCCTAATATAGAAGTAGATTTTTTAATTGTAATTTGCACTGTCTTCATTATTTCAGAAGAGTACAGAACAATGGAAGAAGTCTCCACAGAAGAATCGTGGATGTTAGCTCTGCAATTATTTCATTTCGCTGAATACATAAAGAAGCACATTGCTCAGGGACCTTTCCACAGTCAACAAGAACTACACTCATAATTATAGCCTTCATGGTAGCTGAAGCTGCAATAAAGTTACATAAGGGATTTCATCTCAGTCTCTTGTTTTTGTATGATCACAATTACCCAAAAATGTATCTCCTGAGGCTAAATATTTCCAGAATGAGCTTAAGTAAAAGGTCAGTATTTTCCACTACTTTTCAAGGAAAATTCCCTCATATCCTCTATTTGTTCATGTTTAAATTTCTGGAAATTTGTGATAAGAGAAGAAAAAAAAGTCATAATACTTAATGCTTGCAAAACCATCAGAGGATTCTGCCTCCCAAATTGGACCAGGCCCTGCACTATGGAGGCTCTCATTGCACAAAGCAGTCCTTCAGACAATGTAACTTGTCTGGTTCGCACAGAGTTGTCCAGAAGCAAACAAATTGTGCAGCAGAGGTCAGACCAGCCCTCTCTTCTGCAGGTAGAAGAGCTACATTCACAGAATAGAAGGTGCATAATTATAGGTGTGGTGTAAACACAGAGACTACACTGCTCCAAGCACAGTCAGTAACTTATTCTTGTTACAAATGAACTAAGGACAGCAAAGCAATATACTTCAGAAGGCACCAAATTACTTCAGATAGAATTGAGTCAGACACTTGTAGGACAGCCAGTTTCAAACCATCCTCTCCCTTGCTTCATTCGCTCAGTTCCTTTGGTGTGCACCTTATGTGACAATACAGTTTATCCAGATTAACACAACTCTTCAAACCAAAGTTTTACTTTTGTCTTGTGACTGTCCACTTCAGTTTTATTTTCAGATAAACTGCTAGCAAACTAACCTGCTACTGCCTAAAGAAGATTAACAGAAAATGCATTGTTATCTCCATAATTTGTCCAAAACTTATGCACTTCACTCATGAACTACTTATTCATCTCAATGCAATATGAAGCTGAAAGTCCTTGATGAGGAAAGATATAAAAAAAAGTTTAAAAATTACATGTAAACATCTTTGGTTGATTGGAAGGTTTTGTTGTTTGTCTTTTTAAAATTTAATATTAAAGAGGTTGCCTCTTTTCACTATGTATTCTTGATATCTCCGCCCAGGACTCAGACGTGAAAAAAAGAGGTGTGGGATCCAGCTGGCACAGGTGTCAACAAAATGACCTTAACAGATATGGCCAGCTAATTTGTAAGCAACAAAAGGATCATTCGCCTGATTTAAATCTGGCAGTGAACATTTGGAAATGCCTCCATCAGTCCCTTGGAAGACTACTCAGCAAATTTTTCTTAGACTCCCCAAAACACTCTTCTGCCTCTGTCTGCTTAGCACAGACAAAATAGCATAGACCATCTTTGCTGTACAAGAACTGCAGTCCTTGTCAGAGGGAAGGTTTTATAAAAATGCAGAGCATAAATAAGCTATAATAACTTTATTATGATTAAACAATTGTATTATCTGAATCTGCCATTTTTTAAAAGTCTGTGATAATATTTTACTTATTTTACAGTGATTATAAATAATTTTGCCCATCAGTATTTTTCTGTTGCTGCTTATTATCATGCAAGTAAATTTGGCCTATTCATGTCTATCAAAAGAAAATAGAATTGGATTCAAATGACATTTTGATTGGTAATACTGAAAATATATGAATAGTGACACTATTAACAGTCATTATTTTACATTTTATAATGGACTGTGATTTGTAATTCCCTTTCTACAATTTGTTGAAATAAGGAGATATCACAGCTTTTTGCAAAACTAGAGATGAATTTGTTGAAATAAAGAGATACCACAGGATTTGTAAAGGTAGAACTGGCTATGCTCACAGCTGTACAATGTACACAACACAAGCAGTTAATGACTTTTTAGGGTGACATTGCTGTTCCTATTTTTCTTTTTTTTTTTTTCTCTCTTTTTTTTAGATCATCCAGTGTCAAATCCGATAAAGAACTGGAAAGTATGATATGCTTTGGGAATAACAACTTTGGCAAATTGCACATCTCAATGAAAACTGTTACAGATTTTCACTGCTTCTCTGCCACAATTCAGCATATTTTCTTTTTCCTTGTTGATTTCAAATGAGATCTCATGCAAAAAGAAAAAAAAAGGTTCCTACATTTCATAGAATCATAGAATGATTTGGATGGGAAGATCCTCTACTTCCAACATTAAATTTCATAAATGACTGTATTATTAAGATGTTTCTTGTAACTTTCTTCTTTGCTTGTTTTTTGCAACATCCTTTCCTTTATAAGCAACGTATAATAAGGAATTTGTATTTCTTGAAGTAAAGTTAGAAGCAAAAAAATTTCATAATAAAAAAATATACTATTTCCTGGCCTTCACATATTTTCAAGTACAAAAGTGTTCCAATGGGGAGAAACTAAAACATCACTGCAATTTAATTTCAGGTACTGCACACTCCAAGAACTTAGTAGGAGCTTGCCTGTT
Organism: Polioptila caerulea; assembly: GCA_013397295.1. Classification (NCBI taxonomy): domain Eukaryota; kingdom Metazoa; phylum Chordata; class Aves; order Passeriformes; family Certhiidae; genus Polioptila; species Polioptila caerulea. The sequence continues at coordinate 744,221 of VYXF01003035.1, forward strand.
CCTAGGGAGCACAGCAGTTCAATAGGATCCTTCAAAGCTTTTAACTTGTGTCCCTTGCAACATAAAATCTTTCAAACCTATTTCCAAAAGCTCTGTTACATGCAATCAAAATCATATGATCAGACATGGGAGTTAAATAAATAGGTGAGTGCAATCCTAAAGCAAGACAACTTTGGATACAATTTTTCCCAGCTCCTTGTCTCAGCTTGTATCAGTTGTTGAATCAGAAAGCTCCAGACCAGTTCAATGCCCCAGTCATCTCACTGGCAGCTCCTGCTTTCATACTTGGTTCTTTGTGTCCCTGAACGTGGCGAGGAAGCGTTCCAGGTGACACCTTAGAGTAAGCCACAGCTTGGGAGTTACCAATCCCCAGTGTGACAGAAGGCCAACACCACCACTGACCTCATCTTGGCACCTTGGGTACACTGGGGAACGGGAGCTATGCCATCTAAGACAGACATAATAAAATAGTTGACTCTGCAAGATTCCTGCACTTTCTGGCTTCTGTGGAAGCTGTCTACTCCAGTAACAAACACTTCAGAACTGTGTAACCAGCAAACCAGGCATGGTGGATGTCAAGACTGCAATTCTTTCTTTCCCTGGTTTAAAGGAACCCATCAGGAGAACCAGTGGATTGGCAGTGGGAGAGAGCACCAGTGTGGGCTGCTCCTCCTCAAACCCTGTGTGACAAAGGCAGACACTCCACACTGGAGACTTCAGGCCCTGTTCCCAGCCCTGGCCTTGTACAATGCCTGAGTTACTTAATCTGCTAGAAGAGATTAATCACAAAAAGAGCAAATGTGGGGAAGCTGTGACAGCACAAAAAGGGTGGCGAAGTCAATGCACAGGAAGGAACAAATCCTAAGAGAATACAGTGAAATGTATATCACAGTTTAAGAATTTAGAGATTTTGATTTTTTCAAATTCAACAAGACCCAGAAGAAGGAAGAAGACTGTCATGCAGAAAGGTGAAGAAGTAACCCTGGCAGTTAGAGGAAAGTGAACTGAATGCAGGAAAAAAATCAATCTTTTTCTTTGTTTAAATGCTTTGTGCCTGAACAGAACCCAGATTTTAGCAAGCGACCCCAATTGAAATCTAATAATTATAAAAATAGTTAGTTGAAATGTGGATCTTCAGTTCTTCCCAAAAGAGTAATGAGCAAAGGACTCAAAATACAAGGGATCTGAATGCTAAGCTTTGTTCTGACAGTGATCCATTGATTTCCAGTCCATAAAACCAAGACAATAAAGCTTTCTTCCACTTACAGAGATAAAGGAATGAATGCAAGTCATTCAAACACTTCTGTGATGAGTGTTCTGCAAAGGACCATTAAAAAATTGGAGACTTAAAATAATCCAGGCCCTTCTAAAAAGAATTAAAAGAATAAATATGTCTCATTTCTCCAGGTATGATTGATCTATTTCCTACAGTGAAAAAGGCAGATGCTGAAAAAGGACCATGGGGTAATAAGCAGAAAGAGACTGGTACAAATCAAATATTTCAGGAAACAAAGTATAGCTGACCATGCAATCTAGTTACTTAATTTTTTAAACTAATATGTGATTCTGAAACACAACATTGTTCAAGGGAAGAAGTAATGAGAGATGGGCTCTGATTCTGTGCACAGAAGAGCAAATACATTCTCAAAGGTGATTACCTAGAATTTAGACTAATCTGGCTGATATGCAGAATCTTATTTTGTCACATTGTGAATTTAGTTTTCAAGAGTAAACTTAATATTTAACATCAGTAACTTTTTTTAAAAGCTCTTTTTTATAGTTCTTGTTTGCTTTTGAGTTAAATCACATTCTTGTATGATAATTTGGAAAAGAGAAAGAAATTACATTAAAAATTCACCTAGTTCAGCTATTTCACATAAAGCTAATGTAAATTAAATTAGTCTCTATATAAACAAAATAAAAGAATAAATAAATAAATGTGATCACAGTTACAATGCTTGGGAGCATATGCACATACTTTTTTACTCAATTCAGATATTGTTAATTTCAATATTAAAAAAACATTAATTATACTTTAGCAAGAATTATGTCATATTTACCAACATCAAAATACTGTTCTCAGTCCGTATTTGACATTACCCAGAATGTTGTCAGATTGCATTCCAAAAACAGATGTGAGAAAGAGTTTGGTTGGCATTTCTCATATTTTATTTATGGAGTAGTTTATTTCTCCTGGCTTAGGAAAATACTCAGCTTTGTTTTATACAGATAGAGCCCTTTTAAATAAGTGTTGATGGGTTTTTTTTTGTTTTGCTTTCTGCTAACATTGCAGAAATGAGGATCATTGAAGCAGAGGTATGCTCATTAATTAAACATCATTAAATACACTGAACATATTCATGGACACACTTTTTTTAGAAATAAGAGAAAAAATGTGTTTCTTCATATACAAAATTCTCATTTTTGATCTTATACAGTAAAATTATAATACATCACTTTCATCTGTCAAGAGTAATTATTTTTGTAGCTTGGAACAATTTGCCATTGGGTCACATGAGTTATACTATGTAAAATGTGCACTGTTACAAAAGCCTTATGTGAAAATTAGCAAATTTTTGGTCTTTCTGTAGGTAGCTAATGCTGTATTTAATGGAATTGTTCCAAAACTTCACCATGAAAAAGATCTGCTTGCAGTAAAACAATATGCATTTTTCAGATGTTGAATACTGCTTTGTTAATCAGTTCTACATCAATTGTTTTGATTATTTAGCCCTTCTGGACACAATGCACATAAATCCCCAGCCTCTTTCTCATTAGAACTTTCTCCAAAATCTGCACTGTATTGTGCACACTATGGGGAACACAGTGCACTTGATAACTTAAAATGATACTATTATGTCTGCTTCAACATTACTAGAAACAGTCAACATTTTAAAATATCACCACACTGTTTCAATACTCATTCCTAGAAATTTATTTCCTATTATTTCATATTACCATGTTGTTTCATATTGTTTGCTACTGGGAAAACAGAGTAAGTTACAGATATAAACAAGCTCATTGGATTTCTAGCTTTGCCTATGCATTAACATTATACTTAGTAGAAAAGATAACCATAATCCATATAAATGCCTCCAAAGGAAATGGCAAAATTCTCAGCTGACTTCTTAATTCATGACTTGCATATTTTGTCCTTTTCTCTGCCTTGTTCATTATTCATGACTCAGGATAACAGATACCAGGACACATTAACATTTCAAATTGAAAAGAAAATTCAATTTTTGTACCCTTTCCTACCAATGGAAATATTTCTCAACTACAGGCAAGAAGTATTTTTTTGTACATATTAAAATCTTTCCCTGAAGCAAGTTCCATACTTTAATGAAGAGTTTTCAATATGCCAACATTAAGTATCACATGCACTTGCCATGCTGGATTTCCACTATCAGTTGCTGGAACTTTTCAGCCATTTTCTTTGCAGTGTTGTAAAGTCCTCAATAGGATTCTAGGTAAAAGACATCTAGCATCTAATTTCTTAGGAGCTGGCATAAGTAGAAACTCATATAAGTCTAAGTTTCAAAACAAGAATTTCAGAAAGTCACTTTTGCCCAAACAAAAAGCAGAAGTTGCCAATCAACATCACAAATAGAACTAAGATTTCCAGTCATTGCTCAGCTGAAAGGAACTATAAAAATGTAGAGCTCCATACTGAAGTCTCGGTGATTTCTGGATGAAATCTGCCCATACTGCAAGTTTAAAAGGCAGTTTGTGGCACTGTTTCCACAGGAACACCAGCCTGTGCCTCAAGAGCCTCTTCAAGCTTGTACAACTCCAACTGGAACTTGCTTTGCAAGCAGAACTTTTCTGAAGTTTGGGATTGAGAAATAAACTATATTTTTCTACAAGATCTTTGAGTTGTTTACAAGGAGAACAGCAAAAGAAGAATAGTGAAGATATTTGACAGGGATTACAGCTCTTTTCACTAAGATGCCAATTTTAAAGTCATCTTTCAGAGGAAATAAAACACTTTCAGCTGTGGCTGAATAATACAACTGATATTAAACAAATATATTGTTCTAAGAATACAATCTCATAAGACTCATGAACACTTTGAATTTCTACATTGAATGAGAAAGTAACTTCAGAGTTTTTTTTTTTCCTTGATGTTTTAATTTACATACAAATTTACTTACAAATAATAATAGGACTCACCACTAAGAGTAACATAATGAGTTATATATGAAAACAATTTTTGTTATAAATCATGACAATCACAAAACAAATTAATAAGAAATGGTAAATGTTTTGGTAGTACCAAGTTCTCTGTTTTGTCTCTACTTTCTATTTCTTTAGCTGTGAGTTCTGTGTAACAATGCAGAGATGTAAGCAAAACAGGTGAAGTGTATAACAAGTTTAGATTATTGCATAGTATACAATTTGAATTTTTTTCTAGTGACTTGACTGCTTAGGAAAAATTTCTAAAACCTTGGATTTTTATGGATGCTTGTGAATTTACTGATGCTAGGAATTTTTTTCTTTTGAAATAATCATAAAAAATATTCATATTGCAATTCATATTGCAATGAGGACCTTAGATAAATCTCTCTGGTATAATGGACTCATTTTGAATACTTTAAAAAATGTTTTAAAATACTGGTAGCATGCAACATGGATTTACAGCAGCACCAGGGCCACTGTCACATACTTGGCTGTTTTCTTCACCAAACACCTGCATAGCAAATTTCACCCTTTAATCTCAGAATACTTTAAAAATACAATCCTATAGATTCATAGAATATTTTGGATTGTAAGAGACCTTTAAGACTCTTAGTCTAACCCCACTGCAATGGGCAGGGATATTTTCTATGGCACCAGGTTGCTCAGAGTCCCAGCCCTGCCCTTGAAAGTTTCCAGGGATCCCCATTCCCATCTACCACATCTCTAGGCATTCTGTGCTAGTGTTTTACCATCCTCTTTTTAAAAGCTGTCTTCCTCATATCTAGTTTAAAACTATCCTCTTCTACTTTAAAACCATTCCCCCTTATCTACCAATACATGCCCTTAAAAAAATCCATCTTTCCTGTAGGCCCCTTTTAGGTACTGGAAGGTGCTCTAAGGTCTCTCCAGAGCCTTCTCTTCTCCAGGCTGAACAGCCCCAATTCTCTCAGCCTCTCTCCACAAGAGAAGTGTTTCAGCTCTCTGATCATCTTTGTGGCCTCCTCTGGACTTTTTCCAACAGGTCCACATCCTTCTTATTTTGGGACCCCCAGAGCTGAATACAGCACTGCAGCTGGGCTCTCAGTAGAGAAGAGCAGAGGGACAGAATCCCCTCCCTCACCCTGCTGCCCACACTGCTCCGGGTGCAGCCCAGCACAAATTCGGTTTTCTGGGCTCCAAGTGCTCATGGCCAGGTTCTGTCCATCCTCTCATCCACGAGCACTCCCAAGTCCTGGGCAGGGCTGCTCTCGATCTGTTCATCCCCCAGCCTGGACGGATCCCGGGGTTACCCTGACCTGAGTGTAGCACGAGCACTTGGCTTTGTTGAACCTCATAATGTTCCCTCTTCTTGAACTTGTCCAGGTCCCTCTGGATGGCATCCCATCCTTCAAGAGTTTCAACAGCACCACTCAGCTTGTTGCTGTCTGCAGACTTGTGAAAGTGCACTGGATCCCACATCTCATCCACAAAATATTTCAAATCAGAAAGATTATGTAAGGAAGAACAAAACAGTGGGAATTTGTATAGATTTACTTAAGAGTACAGAATCTAACAGTCTTGAAGAGAAATAAACTCCAAATTTTTCTTCATTAATTCTCTTAAAATGTATCATTCAAAAGTTAAAAAGGAAGGAACTGAAGTATGCATTTACTTTCTTTGTATGCAGAACTGCTTATTTGTATCTCAGTCTCAATTGCTGAGCTGGCAGTGGGATTATTTTGATCTGATACACACAAGCAAAAGGATAAATGTTCAGAGTAGAAAACATGCCTCATCTCCACTACAATTCACTCTCTCTTCAAACACCTATGTCATTCCATGCTATTTGTTGACCAAACCACCACTGAACTTCAGGAAAACAGAACAGTTGCTTCAAGAAGCTGAAATTGCAACAAAAGATACAAAGTTCCAGAAACAGATCCTTTGAATTATCTTTTCCAGGGGCCGTGCAGTGAGCGGCCCCGGGAGAGCCGGGCGGATTTGCATTAGGAACGCTTGTAGCCATTTCATCAGGCCGACTGCTGTCAGTGACAGGCATTATCTCGGGGAGCGCTGCTTGCTGCGCTGCAAGGCTCCGGTCTTACGTGCGAATCGAGGGTGTTAGCCCGGATTTACTGCCCTCCTGTCCCACTGCAGGGACCTACATCAGCCCCGTGTCCCAGTTCTCGGTGCTGCAAATGCCTCTTGCCAGGTCCACACTGTTCCTTCTTTCTCCCTTTTCCTTGCTACCACTATTATTTTTTTCTTCTCTCTGCTCTCCATTCCAAATGTTTTGGGTCCCTTTCTGTACTAGGGTGCCAGAAATAGCAAAGATCCTGCTCTATGACTCTGACTCCTCAGGTTAGCAGACACTTTCTGACTACCTCGTTATCCATATTTTTTCACATCATTGAACCATCGCTGTTAGGAAATGACTTGCCAAGTGTTTTACCACCAAAATACCACGTGAATGAATCCTCTGTGAACAAATTGCAAACAACATGAAGTTTTACCCATAATTTAAAGGTTCTAAGTTGTTTTTTTCCTAATTTAATTTCTTTTGTGAATATGATTACTTTATTTGATCCAATCTAATCCTGCATCAAAATTAATTTTTTGAAATTTAATTAAGTCACAAACAACCTTCTTCTTCCCCTCAAACAAAAGCCCTAGTTTTTCTGTTTGTTAAGAAGTAAAAATATTAATAGAAGGAAAACTAAAAAAATAAAAAAATAACGGTGGTGCTTACATCTTCTAAGACAGTTATTACATTAAAATTCTCTCTTTTTAAGGACAATGCTTTAACCAAGACTAGTAGGGGAAAAAAAGGCCAGAACATGGAAAAGACTAAAGACTAGACACAGAAATATGTTTGGATAAAAGGTGGTTAATCCCAAAGACTTGAATTAGAGGATTATGGGGCTTCTGTAGGGCAGATGGTTGTTTATTGATGTCACAGGACATAAAAAGTAAACAGAGGGGAAAAAATAAATAATCTTTCACTGACTAAAGACTTCCACATCCTAGATAAACTCAGTAGAATAGGCATTCTTCAAAACAACTCAACAAACTCTGGTTTGCCTACAGACTTTGTAAAAGCACGAAGGAGTTTTGTTTCTGTTTTCAGCTAAGTTCCCCCATCTCTTTTCAGCAGTTTTAACTGTTACACTGCAAGTGTCTTGTGTGGCAAATCCTCACAAACTGCATTCATAGAGAAAATCATTAGCACTCAGAGAAATTACGGTAGAGAAAGAACAACAAACAAGTCTGCACCTTTGATGTTCACCTCAGCATGAGCACTACATTATTATTATTGTATTCTCTCATCTTTTCCATTCTTAACAAATAATGTGTTGCATTGTTCTCCTGACTGTCTTAGAGAGCATTCCATCTCAAATGAACTCTTTCTACAAATTTGAGTAACGTCAAACAAAAGATAAGAATGTGTAGGTTGTTAACTAAGAAGTTGAGTCAAGAAGCTAATTATGAAAAATCAAACTCCCTGTAGATATAAATACATACAACTGCAAAAATAAAATCTGGGACAGAAAATATTGAAGTGAATTTGGATTAAACACAATATTTTACTGTCACCTTAGCTAAGCATAGGATTAAAAATTTAAATTCTGAAATCACATTATCTTAGCTTTAGAATACATAAAAACTTGTAGTGCCAAAACATTTTTTAATTATTTTCTAGGTGAAGCATCTGGCTAACACATGACTTACATTTTTTCTCTTCTAGAATTTATGCAGATTGTGAGGCTTTTATTCCTTGAGGAATGCACATAATGGAAGTAAAACATGTCATATGCACAATTTTCAACTGTATTACAATCCTGCATTGGATCATGACATAAATCAAGTTTTACAGCACAACCTAGTTTAGAAAAAAGAATGTAGATGGCATGCTTTTTACTGCTTAGTCATATGTGTGATGCTATAAAAAGATGTAATCCTTACAACCTTCTTATCAGAGAGATATTTTAACCCTGGACTTCAAAAGTCCATCTGCTATCCACCACCAGTTGGAATTTCCCTGGCTTGAATATTATTCTTCCACCAATACACTTCTCTTTTGCAGTGCTGAACCTACATTCATGATGATACTTTCTTCTAAATATGCTCATAAAAAGAAACTTCCAGAAAATCATAAAGATAACTCACCAGCCTTCATATTGAAGTATTTGTATAGATGTCATTCAAACACCTCCTCAAACAATATCAATGTATTTGGAAGGAAGACTACAAATTTCAATCAATTATGAGGAAGAGCTTTGCAAAAACATTGCAGTCTTGGCACAGGTGCAATTAATAATTATATGCAGATGATTTTCACAGCAGATGTATAAGTGCTTTACTTAGTCACATCTGCACAGACATTTGAGAACAGACTTTATCTGGTACGCCAATACATTATCACAGCAAAGGTTTATCATACTTATAATTAATCATAGATTTTGTTTCCTGTTAAAGAAAATAATTCAGACTTTTCTTAAAGGCAACAAATATTTAATTCAAAATTATGGCTCCCAGGAAAAACAAGTTTGACTTTCAAGACTTTTTTCAAATAAAAATTAGGAGCATATAAATACTGTCATTGAAAGTGCATAAGCAAGCAAAATACTTTCTTCTTTACTTCTTTTTTAAAGTTTTGGAGTATATACCAAGCAGAAGTTGTTCCAGGTATTTTACAGGTCCTCCACATAAATGCGGACTTGCTTCAAAGTCATATATTTAAATATTTATTACTTAACAATCTTTTTTCATTCATGCTTGTGTCTGATATTAAAATTTTCTACCACTTTCAAATTTTATGTCATTTTATTTGAGAAGATTTCTTAAGAAATTTGAGTCAAATGACCACTTAAAACTTACACAAACTGTCATGTTCAGCTTCTACTGGCTTCTAGCAGAAAAATCTACTCTGCAAACATTAGTCTTTGCAAGAAAGTCGCTGAGCATTTGCATTTGTTAAAATAGGTTACCTTGAAAGTGCTTAAGTTAACAGGATTCATTTTTTGTAATTAAAAGTCCTCACTCCAATTGATGCATATGAGAGATTTCCTTCTGAATTCAGGGAAGCTAAAAATATTCTGACCCAGATTAATTCAACAGAAAATAATATCATTGTCTAGGTTTTTGTGCAAACTCTTCAAATATGCATTTAAAATATAAATTTAGTTTGAAGTTAAATGTAGGAAACACACTTTGCTGGCTTTATAATCAATGATAATGCCCCTCTCAACATATAAACTGAAACTTGGCTACACCTAAAAAAGGAGCAAAACTCCCACTGACTGCAGAGCCTAGATTTCTCTACTGCAGAGCAGCATGGAGATACTACTGGCCATCAGGGATCATCATCCCAGAGACAAACCTCTGCTTTTCTCACCTTCACTGATGGCACTGCTCTTGTTGCTGATCACCTACATCGGTCAGAGCAGAAACCTGGGAGCTGTTTGGCTGGGTGAAACAGCCTTCAGGAATACACCCACAGTCACTATTACAATTTTCTCCTTCACCACATTCAATTTGTTTTTTTGTCATTTCCTTGACTTCTATAGAACCAATTACAAAACTGCCCAGCTTTTGAATTGACTTCATGCTATCACCACTGCCATAATTACTGTGAGAAACTCAGACATAGTTAGCAATATTGTCCAGACTGACAGCAAAAGGAAAGGAGGAGAGGAGCAAAGCAATTCGTGTAGCCCCAAACTAAAGGCTGGAGATTAAATCCTGCCTATTCTCAAATATTATGTTTTCATATTCCTGTACCTATTGCACCAACCAAAAAAATCACCAATAGGAAAGGAGTTCCCCTATTTGTGTTGTTTTTTCAGGGGCTTTTGGGGTTTTTTTAGGAGTAGTATGATCCCAAACTGAAGAAATAAAATTAGAAAATTTAAAGAAGGCAAAAAACTCATTTTATTTTCCTCTCCTTTTCCCCAGTAGTAACAATTTCCACATGTGAGAGTCCCTTTAACAGGCAGGATTTTTTTTTCTTCTCTGAGGATGTTATAGAACACAAAAGAAAAAGGGTCATTCATTATTTCTCTTTAATATACCAGTGATCAATTCATTTTCTGATTTTGACTGTAGATATTTTATATGTCAGTAGCAATAACCTTTTAAAAATATTTTCCTGTGGAAGAAAAACCTTCTTTTAAAAACCAACCATAAAGAGCTGTTCTGATGCTGCAACAGTGAAAGTAAAGTAAATACACATATTTTTCCCATTCTTAGAATAGGTATCATCTATAGAGACAAAGGGAGGATGGTCAATGTGCTGGTTTAGATTATGATCTGATAAAATTCATTAGAAAGACATCTACTCATCCTTTGATCCACTCTGTTCTGCAGGAGACCAGAAATGCTAGCAGAAATGTACAGAGCCAAAGAAAGGTTTCTCAGTTTTTTAGAGAGAGCTGAGATTTTCTGCACTGAGGGCTAGTGATGTCCTGTATTTTGGGTGAAGGAGGCAGAGGACATGGTGGTGAGGGTTAAGGATTCAGGGCCAGGTTTGTTGTTCCTGCTTCCTTCAGGCCATGGCTGTCACAGCAGCCTGAGGTGACCACTCAGCTCATCCTCTCCCTGTCTTCAGCAGCAACCACTGCACCAAACACTAACATCTCTTACAGCAGCAACAGCAAGCTCAGCATGCAAAATAATCAACTGGGCAATTTCACCAACCCTAATTATTCTGGGCTGCTGCCTACTTAGATTAGTCCTGAAACTCATCCAAGACATTATCTACACAATCAGCTGCAAAGTCCGACATGCTCTCTTCTTCTACCACTTCTGCCAAAGATGCACAAACAAGCCCTCAGCTGGACAGGGCATAATTGTATTTATGCAAACTGTGATCGTGCTGGTAACCCCAGCCACTCTATTGAGTTTATTACCAGTCACACACTAAAGTGTAGAAAGGCTGATGGCAAATGCGGCTCTAGTTCAGAGCACGCAAGGGGCTGGCACTTACCTCTGAAGATACATTCAATTGTTAATTTTACTCATTTGCACCTTGTTAGAAATTCAAGCCAATCCAAGTAACAGAATACATCAGTTTTAGAGACACAGAAAATTCAGTTCTTTTCAGCAAACAAGAAATATTCCATTTATTTTAATAGTCTCAATATGTTCTACATAAAGAGGCCTCGTAGAGCATGCGATGCCAAGTTTACTGAGTTTACAAAAATATTTTTTGTTTTCGTTTATTACAAGTACTTTAAGGTAGAAGTGCCTTCACAAAACAGTTCAACCTGTGCTCCTTCAGGTGGGTGTTACCTGCTCACACTGTCAGGAAGGAACGAGGATTCAGCACCAACCCTCCCTGGCATCAGCCTGCAGCAGGATCCCCTGTGCCACCAGGAGCTCAGTGTTTAGCACATAAGAGCTGGCGAGGGACTGTGTTCCCACTTCTCAGCCCATCCCACCAGCGAGGAGGCTGAGGGTGCATGAGAAGCTGGGAGGGGACACAGCTGGGACAGCTGGCCCCAGCTTGACCAAAGGGGTACCTCATACCATACAATGTGTTGGTCAGCAATAAAAACTGCAGGGGAAGAAAATAAAATCTGAAAGAACAAAAGTTATTTTGCAGTCCAGAGGAAAAAGTCTTCATGTCTGTTCTCACTCTTTGACAAATGCATTAATCAAGAAATGGATGATGAAATCGAGCTCTTTTACTTTCTTTCTTCAATATTTGACTTTCAGTTATCATAAACCTCATTTTTTCCCTTCTAAATATTATCTCACCGTTTCATCAAATTAATACATTTTTTAGATTTGATGTAGTAAAATATTGTATTGAACTTCAACAGTCATGAATTAAGCCATTCCAAGTAAATTTCCAATTTTCAAATATATTAAAAAAATTAATGAATAATTTGAGCCTAATTTACGAATCTTTATTTTCTCATCACATAATTTTAGAACTGCCTCCCCTCACTGATTTTAAATTCACTAAGAATCTTTTCCTAACAAAATAAATAGTTAAATTATTAGATCATATAACTTACTCTCTCATTACTTGAATGGTAATGATAGAAATAACCATTATCTTCTGATTTCTTGGATCCTCATTTTAAAGAGCAGGAAAGAACTTACTCTAAATGCAATTGGTTTTGAAATCTTCTTCCAATAAAACCTATTATTCTCTTCTCTGTAGACCTTTTTGTATATAAACTTTTATCTAATTTTAATATTTTTCTTTAAATAATATTAATCCATTTACAGATTTGGTAGCTCACAAAATCTAGAAGACTACATTGAAAACCTAGAACAAATCAGGCAGTTCATATGAGGCACACAGCAAAGCATATTCTCAAACATAAATATCATTCTATAATTAAAACACAGTATAATCTGTCTGCTCATTTCTCCATATCTTTTAAATTCAAAACTTCTCATATTAAAAGATGGAAAAGACATCTAGCTGAACTCCAGAGCAGAGCAGTTAGATCTGTTTAGGAATTGAACTGACTGTTTTTTCTTTTTTAGATAGGCTCAGTCTTCATAACTATTAATGAAGATGTATTCAAGTTTAATGAGATGAAGTTTTACCATTTGCAGCAATCCCAGAAGCCCAGATTACATATAGTTATGAGTGTTGCTCTCTATGTCTGTATACACACAGTCCTGGGCAAATGCAGAAACTTATACTTTCAGAAACTTTAGGATTAACACCCCTAACTTCACCAGTAAGATTTAGAATACATAAAATTAAGACTGTATCTTGCAAGATGAAGCTTTAAAACACATGCAAGGCTAGATGAATGTTTTGAATGTAAATCCTCACCTTAAACGACAACAGAAATCATCTATTTAAATAAACTATTAAGAGACATCATAGATTCTCATCTCTCCTTCACACAAATGCTGGATGCCTTTCAAGAAATCCCCTTTGATCAAGCACGAGATGTTCTTCAGTAATGCAAGTTACTGAGCTCAATAACAAATTAACAGCATGTCACTGAGTGGACTATGATAAATAGCAGGCTCTATTAGATGTTGTAATGGAAATTTTTCATTCTAAATTCGGTGAAGCCATAAAAACAGTTTAGAAAAAAACCAGCAGAAACACTCCACAGGTCCTAAAGCAGAGCTCTCCTGCTCAACAAAGCATTGTCAGTTGACCAAGTTAGACTCTAGACAGCACTGTATTAGTTCTATTGCAATAGTACCTAAAAGCAGCAGTCAAGCATCAGGACTCTCTTGACTATTCCTCAGCCTGTAATTTGGAAATGCAGCTACAATTTTATGCTTATGTTTTTATCAAAAATAGTTTGCAAGTACATGATCCAATGGGACTGTCTAGTTCAGCAAAATCTGCTTTATTTTTACAGGGAATATAACAGCCAAAGCATCTGGTGGATTATGCTTTGTAATACCAAATTTAAACCTCAGACAGGCAGGCCAGATCCCTGGCCTTGAACAAGACCTACGGTGCACTCCTAAGCCATCGGAGCGGGCTTAGCGAGGCTTCCGACGAGCCGGCGGGGGTGAGGGAGTTTTGGGGTAGGGTGGAAAGGAAGATGTCAGCTGCTTCTTTGTGGAAACAAAATATTTCTGCACCCCAGCAAGGCCCACCTTAATACGGAATAAGTTGTAGAGGCAAATATATATCTACATTTCCAGTGGACACTGGGACATCACAAGCTGATGTGATACAGCCCAGTCACAGCTGTGCAGCACCTGAACTGCAGCTGTATCCACCAGGAGTCACAGTGGCACCCTACCCACTCTGCCCTCCAAGAACAGCAAAGCTTTCAGGAGCTGCTGCCTATGTAACTTCAGTTACAGATAAAATAAACAAACCTCATGAAGCAGGATCTACAAATGAATACAAAGAAAGTGTTCAAAATGCAGGAGAAAACTCAAGTCCATCAATCTTCTACAATTGAGCTGAATTCCCTTTTGTCACTTGCTATTAGACAATCCATTTGAAAATTATTTACAACCCCACTTGAAAAATACAATTAGAAAAGATTTGGAAACTAGCTGCAATCATACAAAGATAAATTTTTAATAACTTCTACTCTTACAGCATAAGAATTTTCAAAAGAGAATTGGAGAAAAAAAAATTCAGCTAGAAAGATCTAAAGAACAACAAATACTTGGAAAAATATAGAGCAGCTACAACAATGATGACATTTACCAAAAACTAAAAATTACTGAAATTTGTTTCACAAAATGCAGTTTCCGAAGTTTTAATTTTTGAGCTTGTTTATCCCACTGCAATAAACTGACAAGAACCATGCAATAGAGAACAGGAGAGACAGCTTCTATGGCTTGTTATTGCCAAAGAAATCACTTAATAATGTATTTTAGTGTACCTCTGCCAGAGATCTTGACCATAGGAATTTACTTAAGGAAAAAATATTTTTACAAGTCAAAATAACTGATGATAATGATCTCAATTAAACTGCAGAGAGTACTATCTGAACAATTTTGAACATAATTCTCACCAAGGAGTCCTGGGGTCAGCAGGATGTGGAAGACATATCAAGAATACAAAATGTATAGTCTTTCTTTTGCAATCCTGTACTGCCTTGGTTCAGAGCACCTAAAGTGAAAATCCTCTTGTGGCTATGTATATGCACAACAAAACAAATTAATTCCTTAGGAAACACTCCTCCATATTGCAGTTATACACAGCAGCCTCAAGAAGCACAGCAGAACCACAGATATTAGCAACCAAATACTAACAATTTTCTCCTAAGACTCTGTGATTTGTGATTTTTGTTCAGAGGCTTATAAAAAACTCTTTGACAGCTTTCTTAATGACATAAAATGCACACTCTCAGAAGGAAGGTGATGCACCACTTCAAATTAATGTCTTAAGTGCTTTAACATGTACAAAAAAAGATATTTTCCTGTGGACTCTTCAAAATGGCTGAATAACATTTTCTGAATTGTTATGGGTATTTAAATAAAAAGAAGAAAACAAAATCAGCCTGCAGCACAAATCCAGCAAGGAAAACTACAGTGCAGTCAAGTCTCACTGATTTAGAACCTACAGACAAAGCAGGAGGTCTGAGACTGCAACAATCTGGGTATTTTTTCAAACAGGTGACCTGCAACTGTTCTCTATCATTAGGAACAAAATGACATAATTACAATTTATTTTCATAGTACTTCTTAGAGCTCAATTTACTGTTGCCAACGAAAAGGGAACTTCAGCCTCATACAGCTCTGCAAAATGCTCAGGGATCTGTGTCTGTGCAGAGCCACTGAAGGTCAGTGCCTTCACAGGGTGATGGGATTTCACACGCACATGGCACAAATGTAAATGACTCAAAGAGATAGGGCACTGTGTACAAGTCTCTTTCCAGATACTTAAAAAGAACAAAGGTGTTGACTAAGCATTCTGTGCTCTCATTGAATTTCATAGACACACTAAGACTTTACCACTTTTGAAAAATAAACCTTTTATCTTCCTCTGCAATGACTGTTTAATCATCTGATCTACTGTGGAGTGAACACAAGGAAGGTGTTAGTATTAGTGCTAGCAAATCAGAATATTAATGTTTTACACCCACTTTTTTTAGTTACTTTGTACAGATAAAAAGAGAAGGGAACAAAAGAAATTCAGGCTCAGAAAATATTGGATGAGAGATGCCTTAATGTGTATCTATTTCTGCTGCATTTTTTATCTCTTACAGAAAACTATTAGTAAAGAAGGTGACAACATCAAGTAGACAACACATTTTTCTGGCACAAAGTTTGCCACAATCGTATATTTTGTGAACTTAACCTACAGCAGTAACACCAAGTACTGACATTTTCCTAGATGCTTGTTCTCATCTTACACAGGTGCCATAAAGTGTTCTTATTTGCACAAGCTTACTGCTTAGAGAAGTCATCTTCTTCCAGAGGGCAGGGTTAAAAAGCTGCTTATCTCACAGGGTATCTGCGCACCAGCAGAGCCTCTGTAGTAACAAGGACATGGGCATAGCAGCTCAGCACACACTCTCATCACGTGAATATTTACCCAGGGTCTCAGCACTCTGCAGCTCCAGCTATCAGCACCTTTACTACTGCCCTCAAAACTAGTTTGCATCTGTCAAGATGTCCCATAATCATGCTTTGGGCTGCAGTGCAGACCTATCTTTAGATAAGATATGTGGTTTCAATTTTAGGAAAATAGGAATACCAAGAGGCTCTCACCTACTCTTTCATCTCTCAAGCTATCACTTACATCACCTTTTAAAAATTGCAATTTTGCCTGTGATGTTGCCAGTGCTGCTTGAAAGTCATACTATTATTTACTGCCTTGTGGAAATGTGGTCCATTAGGCAGTTGAGTTATCTATCAGCTCTTTGTCACCGGGCATAGCTCTCACTGTTCTCCATGCTGTTCCCAGCAGTGTGACTGTGCTCTTTTGTGCCAGTTCTGGAAAAGGTCCTATATGCCATAGTAATTCTTCAGCTTATTAAGGTGAAAGGAAAGTGTTCATTTGTTATATCTGTTTAGTTTCATACCAGTGCAGTTACTTAAAAAGTCAGGTAAATGATGGATTTGGTCCAGATCAACAATCATGAGATAGGATGAGGATGATAGGATGATTTCATTCCAGTTGACAATGAGCTTCTAGCTCACCACAGCTCACTTTATTGAGCCACACTTCTAGATAAAACCTTGTGGTCTCAGTCTCTTGAAGTGGGACACTTGCACTTGGTGACTTCTCCACATTTTATGGGGTCTTTGAATTGGTTCACCCACTCTACTGGCCTGAATGTCCATGAAAATTTTATACATTTACAATGAAATTAATGGATTTGAAGAGATTAATTTTTTCTTGCTGTACTACACATACAAAGCAAATAGCAGAAAACCTTCTCCCGCTACCGCTGGTTATACTGAATTACATCCATGAAGATTTCAACTACTGACCAGCCTTGGCTTTTGTAAAGATTCATAGTGATTGACCTGAGCCAATGGATTACATATGTCAGAAACCCAGGAACTTTCAGCCTCATAAGTATACTTTGTACACTGAAGAAAAAAAAAAGAAGCCCTTTAAATTGTGCTGGGATGTTAGTCTGAAGTTCAAATCTAATTCTGATTATCTTCTTCAGTCAGAGGCTTTCAAGAACAAATTCAATTTCTTCAACACATCAATATCCTAGCTTTAAAAAATGGTGGCTTTGTAACATTCTTTTTAAAGTGTGTTAAAATTGTATGATAAAAACAGAACACGAAGACTTTTCAAAGGAACCCATATTTTAGAAATTTTCAGTATGAACAGATTTTCAGAACTAAACTTAGAGAAAAAAATTAAAACCAAACAATAATATGCAGAAATAGTAAAATTATTAGAAATTATAAAATCCAATTAAATGTACTGCATACATTCACTTCCTAGAAGGAGTAAAAAGTGTAGTATCTAAACATCTTTCACTGTGCATCATGAGCTCAGCCTTTCCTTGTTATAGATGGATACAAAAATGGCCTATAAATAGGCAAAACAGTAAATAGTCATGCAGGTTTGTGATGAAAACTTTTATTTGATTCTATTTAGATTATGTAACTAATGCCCATATATTTACATTTTCCAAGTAAACAGATTATATAACTGGGAACTTAAAAGATATTCATAATTTAAATGTTCAGAAAGGCAGAAAGTATAAACACTGGAACTATTTCTTGTGGAAGATTTCTCTAAAATACGATCGATCTGAGTACATTTTCATAAGAATTGGTGCCTTCAGTCTGGACTAAACCTCACTGTGGGGCACAGGTATTTTTTATGTACATATTAATTCAGTTCATCTGCCTTTACACATTTCAAAATAATATCTTAACACAGAATATAGTGCTGTGTGAATACAATTTATTAGGTTTACTTTTCTATTGAAACAGATGAAACATAAACCAGAAGTTCCAACACCAGACACTTTTTTCACAATCTACTTCTCCATGCTCATAAATGCTGCTCAAACGTTCCTTGGAAACAACTTATCCAATCAGTGAGGTGAAATGGAGAAATCTGATGTACCTGACTTCCACAGCACTTTTTACAATTTAGCAAGTCAAATATTAACTGAAATAAACCCTTTTAAAAGTATCTTCAAGTCTGAAAGCCTGTTAAGTGCTGCAGCATGACCAAAAAATCATTGCCTAAACTACATTGCTTCAAAAAAGAGGGAAGAGTGAAAAAAAGCTATATAAGAGAAAAATTGAAAATTCAGTAAAGGGAAGAAGAGCCACTGAGTAATGTAAAGACTTTGATGGGTTATACAATGGGCGACCAGGGTAAGTAATGGCAATCTTGTTGGGGGAACTCAGTGAAATTTCTGAGAGATACTTCTCCATTTTCCTCTTTCTCTTCTATTCTGTAATGGTTCTGTAAATAAGTGACAATGCTCAACCAGGTCCAGTCTACCAGTTATGATCAAAAGTCTGCAGACCTGCTTTGTCATCAATACAGCTGAAAATTATAAGATGATTATTGACTATTATTATTATAAGATGATTATAAGACTATTTTGGGAGAAAAGCATGACATGTTTTGTTTTAAATATTTTCCAAAGTAAATTAGAAATTAATTTTTTAATCCTTTCACATTTCAAAGCCACATATACTTTATGGCCAAAGAAAGTAATGATTTATAACCAAGAAAAAGCAATGGGGACTAAACATTCTTGTTTTCTCTGTGCAATAGTCTTTAACTTTGCCATGAAAAATAGGCCTACTTCAGCAGAAAAGGTAGAAGTATTATTATATCTGTTAGCATCAAACTTCACTCTTAAGAGAGAGAACTTTGTATTCCAAGCCAAAATAAATTTCTCAGCACAATTTTATTTTATAACAAAACCACTGAGCACTAATTTGATAGACTGCAATGACTCAATCATCTTCAAACAGTTTTATTTCATATTTTCTTAATTATCATAAACGTAATTATCATTATATCACATTTTTTCTACCTTTTCCCTAAAATAAGGATTTCAACATCAGTGGAGAAATGCATTAATGATTTTTTTATATTAATGACAGATACCAAAAACTTTAAAACACATGTATAAGGTTTTAAATATACTTTCAAGAGATTGTTGTTGTTGTTGTTATTATTATTATTATTATTATTATTACTATTATTACTATTATTGGGAAAAGTTAGCTTGAAGTTTCAAATTAGCTAGAGATGGGGTGAAATTGCATTCCTAAATCAATAGTCAGATTCCTAGGCAGATGGCCTGATATTTGAGGCACTCATCATTGACACCTGCTGAGGGCTCTGGCTGGGAGGGGTTTCTGTAGGACTGTCACTGCCCACAGTGTCTGTCCCATCCCTCACACTTGTGCCATTGCCCTCATCACAGGACCAGCTTTAGCATTACACAGCTGCAGCTGAAATTACTGCCAGACAGAGAAGGACACAGAAACTGGGGCCACTTTGCCCAGACTATTCATACCGAATATTTCTTCCTGGTGCCCAGATTGTGAATTGCAATGGATGAGGCTTGGATGGAGTGAGAACTGTGAAAAGATTTTACTTTCCTCTGACAAGCGTATGTCTCACTCCAGGTCTCACTCTCAAAAATATTCAGTTTAATCTTAAGCAGTTTCTGTGAGTAACTCCAGGTCTTGAATGGCACATTTTGGTGAGCTTGGGACAACAGGGCTAAAGGACAGAGCACCTTAGCAACAGTTTTCACATGAATGACATCTGTACAGCCCATTCTGCTTATTTCCCCTTCACACTGGTTTCTCTATCTCTCCCATAGTGATTAACCTATCCTTAATGAAATCCACATAAAAAAGAACAAGACAGATATGTTTTTACAGAAAATGTAAAAGAAAAAAAAACAAACAATACAATTGATAAAATACTCCCAACTAAATAATTATTTTTTAATTAATTAAGTAAATTTATTTGACAGTGGCCCATTTTGTTTCTGATAGTTAACTGAAGAAGTAATAAAATTACTTGCAAAATCAATTTAAATATACCATAGGAAAGCACCAACATAATCTAAAATGACACTGAGTCTAATCTGTGACAGATAAATTTAAATGTTTTGCTTTATTAGAAGGATAATGACTTCATCAAAGTATGAAGAAAATACACTTCATGTATTTGGAGATATTAGATGTCTTTTTTTTTCTTTTTGTGCTGTCATTATTTCTGTTTGCTGGGACTCCTCTGTAAAAAAATACTAAAAAAATCACAGTATTTACATAAATATTCAGAAAACTTCAAAAGAAAACTTCATTATGGCTTTTTGTTCTATCATGGCATTGTAAAGAACTGAAATGTTTTACACAGACTCCAGCAGGCCTTCATTTGGCCTTATCTGTGCCAAACCTGTATTAATTATCAGCACTTAGTCCTGATGCAAGATTTGGTTACCAAGTAAAAATTTCTAACTTAGTTAAACTGAAATAGTAGTTTGAAATAAGTGGAACAGGTTGAATAAGATAAGAATGACCTACACTGGCAGCCTTGCGTTTCATAGGATGAAACCCTTTCCAGCCACGTTTGTACAAAACATTCTTTCATCATTATTAAAAAGTAAATGGATAGTTATTGATTTTATTCAGCAGATGTTCCACCTCCAAGATGGTGAAGGTAGTGAAAAATTATCTTGGAATGATAACTCAAGTTTCTTTTGTGTTCTAGTTAAATTTGGAAAAGATGAAAAAGGGGTGCAGAGAAAGCAAAAATGTTTTTATGATACTTTTAGTATTGGTCACTCATATAATTTGGTGGGCTATAGTTTCAATTGAAAAAGAACAATCTTTACCTTCAGAATAGAAAGTTTTCACAAATTCCAGGGGAAACTTCATCTTGAAGTTAGTTCTAAAAAGGTAAACTAAAGCTAGGTTCTAATGATAAAAATTTTCCATAAGTTAAAAGTATTTAAAATCATGTCATTTTATTAATAATAAACTTAATCTCACCTGAAACCATAGATAACTGCAACAAATGCACTAAAATACTTTAGTAATAACTCATAGTTCTTTTGTTACATCATCTCAGAAGATTATTAATCTTTTGCCCAGACAACATTTTTGTGATAGCCATAGTTCCAGCAAAGTCAGAAAGTAAAAGAAAACATGATTAAAGAATTACAGTTTTAATTATTCCTGTATTTCTTTGTTTACAGAAGGTTCAGATTGCAATTTAGGCAAGGTTTTGATCAATAAAATTGAACTTTAGACATTTTTGTTTGAATTGAAGTGCTATGAAATTATTCATGTTCATTTACCTATGATAAAATATTCTGTATGCTCTGATTACTACATGAAAATGTTTCTTCTTCCTTACTTCAAGAATTCCCTGTCTGTCCTCAGATTCTGAGAAGGCATCATCAGTTACACACCATCTTTTCAGAATGTATTTTAATATGTTAGAGGACAATCATCATTTTATGAGGAAGCTTCTAATGTTAATATTTACCAGTTTTTTGCCTATTTAGAGTTACCCCATAAAATTTTCCTGGCTTGATGCAGTGTGTACCTGCCTGAACATTTCTGCCAGCAGGAGTGATAATAAGGATGTGAATATGCAGCCAAGAATAGGGAAAAGGCAGGGCTTTAAAACCCTGCCTTTTCTATGAGGGATGTCATTGCCTTATGCCAATATTGCAAAGTACTGCAAATTTAAAATATTTTCCAGTAGATTCTTCTAAATGATGCAAAAGATCACATCTTTTTCATATCTTCTAAGGAACATGGAAGTGTGTAAGCCAAAGAAGGTTTGGCAATTTTTTTTTTTTAATTCTCTACAATTAAAAATTTATGTAACTTTAAAGATTCCAGTTCTGTTCTCATCTATACATCTGCAAAAAACATTTTTCTAGAAAAAATATCATAGGCAATACTAATATTTTAAAGTAAGTACTTCTTAGTCAATGCTGTAAGAAGTACTTTCAAAGCAGTGACTTTTGCTTAAAAATGTATGGAGAAAAGTGTAATATTTCTTATCTCTCAATATTTCATATATTTGCACTTAAAATAGAGGCAGTTCATAGGAGTAAGTTTGAAAAATGGAATAATAGAGTACTGAATTTCCAGTCAAACTCTTTCTATATTTAAGTTACATTTACCTTACATAAGAGGTAGAGGTGTCTATAAAAAGAAAAATTATTCAATTACAAAAACAAAATGCAATCTCCTAAACTGCAATATTAAGTGAAATATTAAAAAGAAATATTGTCACTCACTGAAATTTGTTTTAATAAATCATGTCAAACATTTAAGCATTTTAAATAATCAATGATTATTTCTTTTATACTTTTGATCATTTAATCTTTGTACTTTGAATTGCAAGATATTTCTATACTGAAACAGTGAGAAAATTCAAAGTCTTTTCATTCAACTGCTGCAGCTCAGTCCTGAAATTTTGCCTTCTAGTATAATTTGTTCCAGAGAAGTTAGACTTTCAGGAACTCTCTAACCTGAATGAAACAAATTTTAGAAACAATGACCTCGTTCTGATCTAATTTAGCTCAGTGTAACTTTGAAGCCAAAGCTGTTGAAGATGTATGAAACTGGCACAAGTAGGATTGAAATCAGGTCTCTTATCTCTCTGAATTTAAAAGTGAGAGCTCTGTGACGGAATCCCACTTCCTTGGCATCTCTGCTCATGTAAGACATGCACTGTTCTTGCAGTAGCACTCAAGAAATGTACTTTCTGCTTGCTCCTCACACCACGAGTTACCATATTTTTTCTAACTTGTGACAAGCATATTGTTTTCAAATAGACCTAATTCTTCATCAAAAAACTAAACTGGATGTCTACCAGATTGGTTTCAAAACTGCATTAAACAAGTAGGTCCTGGAAGCTGCTCTAGACATGAGGATATTTTAACTTCTATCACAAAAAAGGGGAGTACTTCACAGGTTTGTAAATGACCATAACACAGTTAATGCAAGGTTATATATTTATGTTTTCAGTGTGCTTAGTGACAAAGAACAGCGTATTTTCACCTGGTCCTGCTAGCACACATTTCTGCTCACACAGACTGCGCTCTGCAGCTTTCAATCAAGCCTAGGGATACACAGAATTAGCCAACAAGGATGTTGAATATTTTATGATTGCTCGAGTCTATCCACATGTTTTGTTGGGGGAGTTGGTGAACAGCTGGCTAAATATGAGCTGGCAGGATGCCTAGGTGACTAAGAAGGCCAGTCACATCCTGGCTGGTATCAACAATAGTGGTGCAGCAGGACCAGGGCAGTGATCATCCTCCTGTACTCAAGCACTGGTGATGCTGCACTTTAAATACTGGGTTCAGTTTTGGGCCCCTCACTACAAGACAGAGGTGCTGGAGCAAGACCAGAGAGGGGTCACAAAGCTGGTGAAGGGTCTGGAGCACAAATTCTGTGAGGAGTGGCTGAGAGAGCTGGGGGTGTTTAGCCTGGAGAAAAGGAGGCTCAGGGGGCACCTTATCACCCTCTAAACTACCTGAAAGGAGTGGTAGCCACGAGGGTGTGAGACTCTTCTCCAAAGTAACAAGCAATAGAATGAGAGGAAAGGGCCTCATGCCTGTGGCAGGGGAAATTTAGACTAAATGTAAGGAAAAAAACTATTCACCGAAAGGGTTGTCAAACACTGGAACAGGAACAGGCTGCCCAGGGAACTAGCTGATTCACCATTCGTGGAGGTATTTAAAAGGCATGGGTGTGACACTGGTTTAGTGTTGAACTTGTCATTGTTACATTAACAGCTGGACTTTATCCCAAAGATCTCTTCCAGCCTAAAGGATTCTGTCTTTCTATGCATATGAGTTTCTTTGATAATAAAAACTAACTAGCCATCATGTTTTAATAAAATAAGAGTGAAAGCAAACACTAAATTTAAGAACTGACAAAACACAAACACATTTGGCTTTCCCACCACAGATTCCACCCACATTAGATGTCAACCACCATTTGTGCAAACAGATACCTCTCACAGAGTGCTCTGAAAAGTGGCTGGGAGCATGGTAGGCGCATATGTCTGAACTGTTTACCGTCATTGGAGAACCTACTATGCCCTACTTTATATTTAGAACAAATTAGGGCAATATTTAGAACTATCATGCACCTAGATTTCCTTGAATGAATTCTCTTCTTCCATGTAGAGATTGTCTCTTGCTGAATCCCTAGCGTTTAAGAGATTTGTAAAGATTTGTGGGGCTTTTAAGATCCTCAAGTGTTTGGGGAAGGTGCAGACGGAAGTCCAGCTACAGAGCAGGTCACCTCTCTCATGCCTGTGTTCTGAGTGGGGGTACAACAACTCCAGAGACCACCAGCCTTCCTGAGTCTCTTCAGATTGGTCCTTTGGCAGACTGCAGGTGTGACAGTGTTGCCATAAGGAACATATGGGCAGTGGTACTGTTTGATTTTCTAAATTTACCTGCAAAGCCTATGGACACACAGAATTAGCCAGTAGCACTCTGTTTCACATCAGCTTCATGCTGGCTTACAATTTATGGGGGCCCTTTCAGACCTCCTCTAAGAACTGAACAGAAACATCTAACTGAACATGCAGGTAAAAAAGCACTCTAGCAGTCCCTCACAAAAAAGACACTTAAATTGGACAAGCAATGTAGAAAGGTTGGCCTAACTTGTGCACCACAAAATACAGTTTTATTTGGACCTCTGTAGGTGACACAGTTCAATGTTCATTCTACTACAAAACTATCACAACTGTTCTCTTTTCATAAGCCACAGTTCTCATAGCCTTCAAACTGCACCACGTAAACTGAGATAAGAAAGAGAAAGAATTGGTGATTTGAACAGTCTAGAACATTTATAAATATGTCATTATAATCCCTGGGTTTAGTGATGGAGGAGCTATTTTACAACCACTTAAAATTTACTATTTTATAAAAAACATTGGCATTTCAAGAATTGTTTTTCTATCAATCACAATTTAAGCAATTTTTGATCTTTGCTTATTAGGGAAAATAGCAATATACCTAATATTTTTGTCAAAAACATATATAGGTAACTTCTTTTTTCCCCTCTCCAAAGTGTATTTCCTAATACAGGCAGGAGGTCCTGTCATGGAGATATAGCTTTGAATTGTCTGCTACACTGATCTCAGGACTGGCAAATAAGTGTTATAAATGGAGACATCTTTGCAGGAACAGCAAAGCCTGGTATTCACAGAAAGACTGAAGAAGGGTCTCTTATATAATGTGGAACAAATATTATGAGTTTCAGAAAAATTTGAATAACACAATAAGAAAAACCCTATTCACAGAAAAAGGCAGAGGCCATCTGTTAAATTGGCGTTTGGTTATGTCAGTAAAGAGAGTTTCAATGTCTGTGAAGACCTGCACAAAATTCACTCTGGAAAATATGTCTAATTCTGACACAACCTAAGTTTCAGGTAAACACATTTTTAATCTCAGCTGTGTCCATTTAACCCTGTTCTCATGTGTTGTTTCCTGAGCTTCTAAAGAATAACCTTGTCTGTCACAGTGCCAGCTCCTGACCATTGTCCTAGCACATCTCATCACACCAAACACCATCTCAGCCCTTCATGTCAATGCTGCCAGGCCCATGTTCCTTGCTCTGGGAGTCCCAGACCCTCTTTGCAAAAAATTCCAATCCAGTGGTTAAAGAGCAGGGGACAAGTAGGAGGGTGTGCAGATGTTATTTGATGATGTGACCAGGGCCGCTCAGGCTGGCAGCAGCTGGTTCCAGGCACAGGTGTTACTGCTGGAATGACTCCCTGTGCTATGCATGCTCACTCCTTCCCAGCCCAGGACCCCCAGCACAGGCTGGGGGCAGACACAGCCAGAAGCAGTCACATCCTTCCCCAGTTCAAGCAGCTGCTCTTCTCCTATATGAAAACCATCTCCACACTGGTTCCAGCTGCAGGCCGGCACCAGGCCACGTTGACAAAGTTACCCTCCGTATGTCACGACAAAGTGCTTACACTAAATCAGTCAGGATTCACAAAGCACAGTATGGAGCACTTTTTTCCCTGCGAAATCTTTGCAAGCTTTTTAAATTAATTTATACAGCAAATATCTAGCATCATTCACTACCTCAGAAATCAGGACAGACATGACATTGTCATTAACTTCTAATTGTTACCAATAAGAATGTTTTCTTTGACACTTAAAATGCAGAATTATTGAAGTGAAAGCTGTAAGTTTTGTGAGATCATTATTATGACAGAGAATCTAGAATTGTACAGCATGCTTTAAACTCCCATCTGAAGGGAGCAGAAGGCCCAATATGCAGACCAGACCTACTTCTTGGAAAAGTCTGGAGCATCCCTGAGACCCAGCTGTGAAGAGAAAGGTTCCTATCCTGGAAAGATCCTCAGCCATCATGGATTTTTCAGGCAGGCAGGAAAGTGGCAATAAGAAGTCCAAGGGTAATCAAAGAGACATCAGGGCTTTAGGATGATGAGTTAATGAATCATGAGCACAAATGGGCTTCTCCTCTATCCTCCCAGTTGCAGGAAATGAGGGAAGGGAAGGAGATCTAGAAGATCAATACTTGACTCTGAGCCTGATGTCACCACCAGAATTTTGTGGGGTTTTGATCATGTTTACAGTTTACATGACACCAGGCCTGCTGATGACAAATGGGGGTCACCTGTCTCAAAAGGTGAAAAGGATTTTTCTCAGGCATTAGCAGAGTTCATTGAGACAGCTTTAAGCTAGGTCTGAAGGGGAAAGGCATGAAACCAGACTTGTTGCAGATAAACCAGGCAGCAGCATCCCTGCATCTGAGAAACATTGTGCTAGTGGGGTCCTTCATTTTGCTGTCTCCACATAGGTAGGGGATAGAGAGCCATGCAGCAGCAGACACAAGGGTTATTGATGTGTTAGAAGCCATAGAATTGCTAAATTAGTGGAAATCAATAATCTCACAGGTCTTTTCCAACCTAAATGATTCTATGCTTTTATAATCCTAAATGTATATGCTTTGTGTGTTATGCGTACAAAAAATACATTATTTGTATATTATTTTGTGTACCACATTTCCTACACTGAACTGCCTAAAATAAACATTTTGTCACTACTTCTCATGTATTGATTGGTCCTATTTTCCTCAAGGTCACTTCTAAGAACAAAATCATGAATGCCATAAAGTTGATTTAAGTTTTTTCTACCCATCAGGAAGATTAAGGGGGTCAAGGTTTCAGCACAGTTGTTTCACATAAGTACATGCAACCCTCTACTTTGACCTGGTGAAATTTCCTCCCACCATTCTACATTATCTTGCTCCTTACTTATCAGACCATGGTCGTGGATATTGACATATGAAAATTCAGAGTTATTTCAATTCCTTGAGTTAATTACTTGCTTAAGAACCAATTTGATAGCAATATTAATAATAATCATAAATAGTAGTAAATTCTCTATTCCTAATCCACAACAGCAGATGACCATTCAAGAGAAGCAATAAAGGTTCACTGATATAAGAATAATAACTCAAAAAAAGCTTAAAACAACATACATGAAGGTCAGCAAGCTAATAATATTAATTTGATTTAGTTTAAACTCATGGTCCCCAATATTTTCATATTTAAATTATAAATTATCTTTTTACAGGCTGGGAAGCCATGTCAATCAATCTTAGTTTTCCTTCTGATATTGAACTCCAAAACAATTTCTAAAAAGCACTAAAACCAAAAATCATCATAGCACCACAAGTAAAAGAAACCTCCATTGGTTTAAACCGCATCAGTCATCTTAAATTTGTCTCAAAACTTCAATGGGCTAGCTTTATACACACAGGTCTTTTTGCAGATCAGACATTCTTTAACCTGCAGCAGACAGCATGAAACTGGTCTGTATCATGTGCTTCAGTTAATTCAACAAAAACGTGGTCAGGCGCCCACACTTGATCCAGATCAAATATGCACTCATTGTGATCCAGGAGCACGCAAATCTGGTATTAAAGGACATGAAACCATGGCCTTACATGACAGCCCAGCTTTAGATACTTTGTAGATTTCATTGACAGGTTTTTCAGTAGGTGTGTTTTTTCCTTTAACTTAACTGAATACTTATAGGAGCTGTGATGTTGTTTCCCAAGTAAATCATTAAACTTATGTAAATGAAACACAAAATCAGAAAAATAATCCCAATTCCCATCACAACAAAGTTGAGTCACCTGTGAAGGGCTCTAAACGTGTGCTTGCAATCAATTTAAGTAGCTAAATAAATGTCCAATGTAAAGGAAACCAAATCGAATCCATATATTGAAACAATCAAAAAACTAAAAATCTTACCTTTTTCACTAACACTTTCACTTTCGATCTCTACATCATCACAACTTGTATATTCTGGAGTGGATGCCAATTCTTCTTCTGAGCTACTTAAAGAAACCTGGCGCATTTTACCTCCTTTTTTCGTTTTATGGGGCTTTGGTGGTGGAGGTCTGATGGATTCAGACTGGTCTGAGCTGAGTGAATCATTCCGTAACATGGTCTCCATCTTTTCACGTTTTGTTTTCCGGACAGCAGAACTGGGATCCAAATGGTGCTGTTTCCTTAAAGAATCAGAGCGCCTCATGTCTGGTCTTTCCAGAGGAATTGGACTCCTCCTAGGTGTAGGAGGGCTATGATTTGTGGTCCTCTGGCGATTGGGACTTGGTCCCTGAGCCTCTCGAGTTCTTTCCATAGAGTATGAACGTTGATTTTCCATGGCAGCCCTGCGCTCAGACACTGATCTTTGTCTTGATGGCCGTTCCATCCTGAGCATGGACATCCGAGAATCTTCCAACTCTGTATTTGCCAGGGAGACATCGCTGTGTCTCCGTTCATGACGTGCTCGGGACACTTCAGCATGGATACGCATTTGTTCCTCATACGGCTGTGGCTTGACGGGATAACGAGCCAAATTAGGATCACTCCGGTATCGTGCCTGGTACTCCTCTTCCCTCCTTTGCCTTTCATATTCTTCCCTGCTTTGTGCATCTTCTTCGTCTACCGGATACTCCTTGGAACGCCTGCGGCTCCTTCTGTTGGAATCTCTATAATCACCCAGTTCAGGCTCTTCGTACAACTGAGGCCCACGCTGTGACCGCCTATCTGAATAATCTGATGGTGACCTGGGCATCGCACTGTCTGATGTAGCATACTGTGAATATTCGTCTCTCTCGTCCCTTTGGTCGTATCTTCTGCTCTGTTCTCTTGATATTGAAGGGCTTCTTTTCCTAAAAAATCATGGCAAGAAAGCAGAAAGAGAATTCTGTCAATATTTCACATAGTGCAAATATATAGTTAATGCTAGTTAAAAGAGAAAATGACCA
Source organism: Polioptila caerulea (assembly GCA_013397295.1). Classification (NCBI taxonomy): domain Eukaryota; kingdom Metazoa; phylum Chordata; class Aves; order Passeriformes; family Certhiidae; genus Polioptila; species Polioptila caerulea. Next base: position 773,603 of record VYXF01003035.1, read on the forward strand.
GCTAATGGGAAAAAAAATCCGTTCATTGCGTTTCTTTGTGAATGTGCACTCACATTCTCTGTACTAAATTAAAGAAAGCATGCCATGCTATAAATCTGCTTATGGTACACAGTTTGAATAAAAAACAGCTTTGAAGGAAAAATGCTAATATGACTTTATAAAATATAGAGTACAAATACTTAGGCTACTTTGTAGTCATGACTGCTTTACAAGTACCAAAATTTTATAATCCTTTGTAATCATTTTACAACAATATAACTTGACCATATACCTCTATTTCATAGAGTTTTATTATCACCATGGAAATTAGGGCTAGAAGGATCACTCATTTAGTTATTCTTTTAGCAGCTGTTATTGCTCAAAAACACACATTTCAGTTCCCACAAAATGATAATTTGTGCAAAGGGCAGAAAACAGACCAAGATTCAATGGCAGCACTTGTCTAAATCAGAAGAACTCTGAAGTCCTGAGCTCAGAAAACAAATTACTTTTTGTGTTGTTAAAGAGTCTCAAAGTGCTGTCTGAGTTGAGAAAAGAATCCTTCCCGTCTCTATAGGGATGGTAGCGGTATTAATCCAAGCATTTGAGCAAGACAAGTACTGGTACAAATACGGAGTTCCTGTGCCACATGAAACATTGACTCTTTGATGTTATTGACACCATCTAGCTATAGACAACTACCAAGGCTTCAGAGGAAGGTGGCAAAAGAATTAACAAATATTCTTTCCTGACACTGACAAATTATAGATTGAAGCATTCATTTATATGTAATATTTTCATAAAGGGTGTGTCTGGAACATTCAATGAATGTTATGTTTTCTGTTTGACACAACATTGTTTGCTACGTGATTAGAAGGGATCAGTTAAATAGGAAAAAATCAAATTGGATCTTCAAATCTTGCCTTTATCAATCCTTACAGGGTAATAAGCATGTAAAACGCCACTTTCCAGATAGGTCCTGATTAATGCTTGTCTTTTCACTCTACATGGATCTGGTTTTCTTGCAGGAAACTGGAGCAAAGATAGAAGGGACTGAGAGGTGGGCCTTCTCTGTGATAATGTAGATCAACTCTAAGTAATGAAAATACACATGAGAAGCTATTTTTGTGCTGTTAGTCCTTTCTTCTTATATTTAGTTCTACCTTTGTAATTAAGATCCCTTTTGATACACTCACAAAATGACCACTAATTCTGAAGGGCAGCCTTGCAGGGAGCAACCAGGAGATCCTGCCTAGTGTTTCGAAGGACAGGGAAAAAAGGCAAGCAAATACAAAGCCCTGTTGTTGTCCAGTTGTCTTAGAAGAAGAAAGAAAACACTTTCAACTTAATAAAGGGGAGAAGGAGAAAGAGGTTCTCCTTTGTGCCCAGGAAAGTATAAAGGGCTCTGTCTAGCTGATAGGAGAGAAAACATTCTTTTCACAGCCAGAAAGGAAATGCAGTCTCTGCTCAGCAAGGGAAAAGCACAACTGTCACTGCAGAGTGTGTGTGGCGTGTGGGGTTACTGGCAAAATGGCATCCTGCACTGTTTTAGGTACCATACAGAATTATTAAACTGTGCTTGAGAGATTTGGACCCAGTACTGCCTTGTAAATAATAAAGTACTTCAGCTTTGCAATGGCATCTACAAATGAGAAAACTAACACAATCTTGCAAAAAATGAAACTCTTCATGTGAAGCATGGCAAGTTGTATAAGCATCATGCAGATGCTTATTTGCTTATGGTGAAGCTAAGATGTCCTGTCTTGTTACAGTGGCATGTTAGTACCAGCACAAATTATAACCTCTGTAAGTTTCACAAAATCTCTACAGATTCTGCTACTGGGGACTCAGCTTGAATCGCTCTAATGTGACATGAACAGAGTTTCATAAGGCTAAAACCAGAATGGCCAACAGGAAGAGACAATTAGAACAACAGAACTACCAAAATGCAGACAGTTTGCAAAGACATGGAAGCTTCACTGAGACAACAGAGATTAGATGAAGAAATGCTTTAAGGAAGATAAATATTTTTATAAGGAAAATAATATATTTTTTAAATACTTCAGATGATGAAAATTATGCCACATCCCAAAATAAGTTGTTCCAATAGCAAATTGCTCAACCCCTGAAAATTTCTGTCATGGCTATAGCAAAAGTGTGCATAACTTCCCCTGCCCAGTTGTGTCCCCCGTATAGGAAAAATCTGCACTCATGAGATACATACTTTCATTCATGTGAATCTCACTGCAAGATTGAGACAAATACATGTATACATGGAATGGACACCTACTATACTGTTAATACTCACATTGCATATACTCAGTCTATATAACCTATAGGTCATGAGTCATCAGAGCCACATTTTCTGCATCAATTTAGTCCTCCAAAGCATTAGAACACTCTAGTACATGTGGTTTATAGGATCAACTCCATGCTGAACAGTGTAACACACAAAGCCATACAGATCCTAGTTTGACAAATCTCATGTGTGCCTTGGAGCAGTCTGAGTGCACACATGCTTCAGTATTAAACATTTACACACTTGTATCTACAGCAATACAAACAATACAACAGTAAGAACTGGTTTAGCTACAAATAGAAGATTGCATTAAAAAACACAAAACATGTGTGTGTATATATATACATATAAATAAATTAATATATCACTCCATATCACAGTGTCCTCATATGGATGCAATCCTCTTCTGATGACATTATGGCTACAATGTCACAGGGAAAAGGCTGAGGAGGATAAAAACCATGGATTCCTGTATGAGTAAAGACATTATTTTAGACTTTTTGCTGAGGAAAATGTATTCCTATTAAGGAAACCATCATCAGATGAACTGGCACACAACATACTAAAAAATACACCTATTTTTTCTGTCATGAATTTTGTAAATGAGAGGAGGATGTGTTTATTTATCATTATATTTTTATACCATTTGCATAAACATTTTCTAACTTTGTGGGCTACATTTACTACTGCCATTTTCCTTCCTCCATTTGAGACATAAATATAGGAAACCATCCATGGCTGACAGTAATGTGAAGAGAAGCTGGGTCCTCAATCTACTCCAACCTTTCATGAAGGAAAAAGCTTTGCATGGCTGCCCTGTGTGTGGCAACTACTAGGACACATGCAAGAAGAAGGACCTACCTGAAAATACAATGCTTTTCTTTAGAGAAAGCAGCCTGATAGAAAAAAGTAACTAATTCCTGGCCTGTGTTGGCTGACATTATCAAACCACCCTCCTAATTAATTTCATTCCTGTTGAAGTCATCTAATTTCACTACTGAAGTTACTGAACTAACCAGAAGTTCAAGTCCTGTCCATCAGAAATAAATTAACTGTACCTGTACACCTGATCAGCCAGAAAGCTTCTGTCAGGAGAGGGCTCATCCTGCCCTGCAGTCACCAGACTCTCTGTGTTTAAGTCTCTCATTCTCTTTACTGGTCCATCACAGCACAATTAGCCCCCCCTTATTATTCAATATTTTTTTAATTTAAAAAATACTTGCTTTACGCAGAGTTGTACAATTAATGTTATACATTTTAAATCAGAGTTATGAAATCACAGTTGGAGGGATCTAGTACTGATGAAAACTTATGGCCTGTCCCTACTATTAAAAATCTGCTGCTATTTTTAGATCATTAGCTAATTCTCACTCACCTTCATGAGTGTCTGTCTAATCCATTTCTCATCATTAACTACCTTAAAGATACCTTAATAAATCCCTTTCATCAAGTACCTCCAGCTGGATATATCATGGAAAATGACTACTCCTGCCTTTCCAGGACTTCCCTGGAACTTTAAAAGCCAAGTGAACTTTAAGGGTGTGATATGCACCCTCCAGCTGCCAGCTGAACTAAGCACTATATATCTCTTGTCAGAAAGATTGCCACCTTTTCTGAAAAGGTTATCACACCTTTTCTGAAAAATCCTCCAGGCCATTGTGATTGCTATTTGTTTGAAACAACCATAAAATAAAATCTCCATTATGGTTAAAAAACTCTAGAACCTGCAAAAATCTCTTTGTCAGGCAAATTCTATAAATGTAGATTTTTTTCAGATACAGAATATGAAATGTATGTTTCCTACTTATTAATGTATATTTATTTTTACTGTAATTTATCAATACATGACATTTGGCCTTTTAATGCATGACCCATAACCCTACACTGATGGAAACCTTATTTGCAGTGCACTGCAGATATCACTAATATTATGGAAAAGTAAATAACATGACTGTAATCTGTACTCCTGCTCATAAAGTTAAATTATTCAACTCCCCCACATCACAATAGAATTATGTGCTTAAAATATAACATAGAAGAATATAAGACAGGTATTCAGCTTTGATGGCTGTGATTTCCATAATGGAACTAAGTATCTTGGAAGTCTTTGACATTCATTTGTATCCTCCCTTAAGAGAAAACAGTCTTTTGCTTTGATTTGGGTTTTTAGAAAATTAGCCCAAATATACTGTAGAAAAGTAAATTTAAAAAATTAAGTATCCATCACATTTAAGAATTCAGAGACATTAAAAAGCACAGTAATATGTAAAGTATTTATATCATGGTCAAAACTAGATGTCAGACCCTTCTGCTAGTAATATTTTTCTGACTAATAGAATACACATTTGAACTGGAGAAAACTTTTATGAAAATATAATTCTAAAGTTGTGTTTGACTACCTCAATCAAGTTGCATTTTCTTAATGAGTATTATTAATCAGAAGTTTTGGGTCAATTAAAAAACTATAATTTGGGTCAATGTAATAATGGTCTCTGGGCTTGAGCCATCAGCTACTTGAAAACTGAATATTGGCCATCTACTTGTAAGACCTAATTATAATTTACTAGACAATACTTTAAAATTTTGTTTTCTCTTTCTTATAAATTATCAAGGAATAAAGTTGAATGGAAAATTAAAACTGAAAATATCTCTCCTGCACATATTGTAATTTTGCTTAACTCAAAAAGTGATCCTTTAAATACATGGAAGAATAATTCAGAGAAGGTAGAAAGTGATATTTCCCATCAGAACTTTGTCAGAAAAGCCATGCAAGATACAGGGCTTCTTGTTAGAGACCTCATCAAATACACTGACCACAGCTTCATCTCTCCTTTACTACACAGCTCCTGTCAGGGAAACTGCATTTGTTGGTCCCTCAGTGATCATTTAAGAATAGTTCTTCTACTATTTGAAATTTTGCATTTCTGTGTTTTGTATTCAACAAACAGCCAAGGCTCTTGTTTTAAAACAACTTTGACAGGGAGCAGATAAAGAGCCTTGCCAAAGAGTTCCAAGGCTGCCAGGAGCTGAGCTGAGCACACTCTGGACCTTGTACCCAAAGCCCCATGAGTGCTATGAACACAGAAAACTTGCTGTGCAATTTTAAGGTCTGCCAGCCTTTCACAGGGAGGGTTCTACTCTCTCATTTAGGAAAGCATTTCCACAGACATCCTTTGCTATGCTGAAATACCTGAAAAATTTTTGGCAGTGTTTTTAAGAGGCTTGCTGGCAATGATTTAACTCTTCATCCTCTGCTTATAACTTCTGCTTTTGCTGAGTCATACTGTGCAGGAGAATTCGTTTTGCACATTCTTCAAGGCAGCTACAGCTCCCTTATTGAAAAATGGGATTTTTTTGACTTCTTAGCAGTTCCAGTTTTCACCCAGATCTCTCTTAACAGTTCCTCTATGCTGTCTAGTTTTATACTAGATTAAATTTATTGTCAGTTCTCCTCTACTTAGTTTCTCACCCGCCCAAAAAAAGATGAAGGATGTAAGCAACCAGTGCACAGTTCAAAAGTTAATTAAGTTAAACAGCCTACTTTGATAAATAGAAAAGTGTTTATTGCATTTGACCAATACAGTTTTTAAAAAATTGTTCTGAAGTACATCTAACTATGTTCACATATCTAAGGAATCCACTAGGTAAAGCTCACGTGAGACAATATTTCATTCCTCATTTCAGCCATGCCTTGCAATTTTATTTTATAGAAACCATACTTTGAACCATTAGAATACATTCCAGCTAAATACCTCCAAAGAATATGAATTAAGTTTACAGTGATGATTAGTAAATTTACTGAAGCATGAGACTGCTAGAACAGATGTTGATCTCTATTAGATTTTATCTGAAAATATGAATTCACTGACTGCAGGTTTGTATCAAGAGAATGAAAGAAAATCTGTAGTAACAAAATGTTAATATAATTAAAGTCACCCCTGATAAAAATTTTGCTTTGAATTTGACATGATTGCACAGACATATAAAACAATACATTTTTATTCTATAAAAGTAATTCAGCAAAAATTCAGCATTGCAGCAGGGTTAATTTGAATTTGTATGAAGGAAAGACATGAAAACCATGTAAAAATCTGCTGAACAAAAGAGGTGATTGCAATTATGAATTCCTAATCTCCAAATATTTAGGTTATATGTTTGTTTCACTTTTTTTTTCCTTAAATCAAGAACAGCACAGATAGGAAAGCTGGACTAACAGTAGAAATTATTTTTTCCTCCTCCTTTATTTTGCCTTAAATCATATAATATGATTTTAGAGAACTGCAAACTGAGAAATAAAACAACTGTATTTTACTCTGAGTATTCATTTGGATATATTGATGAATGCTTACCTCTTATAAATAGGTTAAACACTCTAAGATTTTTATTTCTGCATATTTTCAAAATTAATATTTTGTGAATTATTTCCACTTAATAGATAAACAAGCAATACTGCATCTTTTCTTCAGTAAAAATTTTGACTCAAAAATGGTAATAATAAAAACAATAATAAATAGCAAATTGATCAGATTGTTTTCAAGAATAATTGGTAAGAATGGGCATTGTTATCTGCATCAGTACTGACACTACAGAATTCATTTGCAGAAGGGTGGAATCAATTAACAGCTGTCTAACAGCAGGATTCAAATAAGTTTAAAACACATGGTGTTAAAAGAATAGTAGGTCACAGAAACTCTAACATAAGAATGAGTAATCATAATACTGAACTGTTAATAGAAAGTACAAATAATATAAATCAACATTTCAAAATTCTACATATACTATTTTATTAAAAGAAATGCAATGTTTCAGGAATTATTTTTATCACAGAAAATAGAATACAATTTAAGAAACTAAATTTTCAGGAAGCAAGAGATTTTGTTAAAGATAATAGCCACATATATCTGAAGCACAAGAAAAAGTTTTTCAGTACTTCCATTGAGTTTTTTACTGCAAGTAAAAATATCCCCCTTTATCATCCCCCAGGTAACAAGAAATGCTGAGCATTAGACATTGTTTTCACACAATACATTGTGCATCTTTCTTCCCTGCTTTACCTTTTGATCAGCCACTGCACATCTGGGAAGTAGGAAGCCTCGGGTTCATGAGAATTCATCAATTTCTGTTCTCGTTAGCGCTTTCATTTAATCCTCAGTTCAGTGAAATCATATAAACAGTCTCATAATTTCAAGACTCAATTTTTTAGATGTGTGTTTTACAAACCCTTCCCTTCCCTCAAAAAGCACTTATAAAATATAAGGCATGTAGGAAAAAAAATAAAATCTAGTATCTGAAAGAACAGCAATTCAAGTTGGAGAGCTGACCCAATGGGAAGCTATTGAGAGCATGAGAGGAGTGTTATAGTTTAATGCTGTTACCATGTGCTGTATATAGCTGGAGGTCAAGTAAGAATTTACCCTATAAGGAGGATTATGGTACTTAGCTGATTAGTGCCTTGCTACAGTACTATTGACTACAAATGTACACGCTGGTCAGGACATTTCATTTCAACTATTTTTAAAATTGTGCAGGTCCAGTATTTCATGTTTCGTGATACTTGTTCCAGCATTTTCTGTATGTGCTAGGTCTCCAATAAAGTTATGTAATACCTACACTTTCAAAATTTTGGCATAATTTTCAAGTATTAGGTTAAAATAGTTGTGGCATCTATTTCAGTCGGATGTGCTGCACATATCATATAACCAAAAATATTTTTTCTCTAAAAAGTTTTTTAAAAAACAGTGACAACTAAAGGAATAATTATTTCCAGCCATTTAAAAAAAAAAAATCATCAAAACTCACATTCAAAATATGCTGGAAATGTGAAAATAACAGAAAGCAAATGTATCTCTTCATTTGCCGAAATAAACAATAAAGACATTTTTCTATAGTTTTCTACCTATGCAAACTAGATTACAAATACAGTATGTTTAATATAAATCACCAACCAAATCTGACTGCAATATTTTTATGCCATGATAAAATAGCATGACATGGGAAAAATAAAAACTTAGCAGAAACCTAGATTTTCTCCACCTCAATAATAGTGAGTTCAGATTCCTAAGAAAGGCCCGCTGACATCAAACTTTATTTGCTCAGCCATCACAAAGAATATATTATAATAGACTTAATCTATACATCATTTCATCTAATTTTGAGTCTAATCTTTTTTTAAGTGTTTCAGTTTCTTACCACAAAGATTGGTCAGCAGGTGCTTTTTCCAGCAGCTGAAATTACCCTGGTTCTTTAAATGAAACCCTGAATTTGATGATAGGAAGAATTTTCTTTCAAAGAAACGCTCCATTATTATGTGGATATTATCACTATTACATAAAAAAAAGCTATTTCAATAATGACTAAACTAAGAAAATATCAATGACATGAACTCTCATTTGAGAATTGTTTTCCCTAATAACATCTGGAGGCTGTTTTAGACTGTTGAACTTAAAAAACTCAAACTTTACTAATGAACTTGAGTCAGTATAAATTCTGTTTTTTCTCTCTCTCTTCATTGTGTCCACAATTACAATATAAATGTGATATCATACAATGAACTTTAGTTTTAAAACATCTCTGTGATTCATATTTCAGTCTGGAGGAGATTAAACAGATCATACTGCGCTGTTTTGATGCCTCCATAAAAGAGCAAGCATAAAATAACCGCTGTGAAAATGTCCAGTTCCCTCAGAACTGGGAGGTAAAGGCCCATTATTAAATCCAGTGAATTAGATCAGTGGTGGCTCATCCAAGAATGATGGGCTGTCTGCACCAGCTTCTCCAAGACCAAGCTGTTGGGGCAAACGTGTTCCTGCTAGGGAACATCAGCTGGACCTCCATGGAATGAGACAGGTGCATTCAATAGCTCTTGGAAATTACCATGGCACATAAAACTTTAAATTTCTGGTTCAACTGCCATTCTCAACATATTGGTGAGATGGGATTCAAAGTAAATTAAATTTTAAAGTAAATTAAATTTTCAAAATAGGATTGAGGTCTATCATAGAAGCGGACTACAGGTTTAGAGAAAAATAAGTTGTATTTCTGTAAAAATTACAGCATCTATATTGTGTTTTGGTAGGACATGATTTTAAAATGTTTTTTAAGTAAAAGAATTCTCTCCACAGTGGTTTAAGCAGTGGGCTCACAATCCACAGCTGTTTCATACCAAAATGTTCAGGATCAAATGGTTATGGCTGCCTAGACAGAGCTGCTTCAGTTCAGAGCCCCTCAGGTGGGAGGTCAGGATGGAAACCATGTCTGTGCTGCTGGGTTTTCAGAGACACTACCTGAAAAATTTCCCACCACTCCCATGCAGTAACAAGCTCACATGGATAATAACAGCCTGGTTTCTGGAACATCAACAGGTCAAAGAGCCATCCTTAGATACTCAGTTCACATCCCTGATGTAGGTATTTCTACCAGCATTACTTTGTTTTTCTGCAGTGCTGAGGCCAGCTCTGGATATTCCTCCTCTTTTATTCTCTTATAACCTGTCAGAGGTGTCTGCTCTTGAGCAAGCCTTCTCTAAAAGAGGCTCAAAATAAAGACTTCTGAAGAAGAAAATTTATTCATGGATGTTTGCAAAAATCCAAATAGAAGGCTGCTAAGTACTCCAGAAAGTGTGTGGAAGTGAACACTTGGAAGTGAAAAGGGGAACCTGGCAGCTTAGCAGCTTCCATACAAAAAGGTAGCACCCAGTTAAGATGACAACAGTACAGACCACATAGAGGAAAATAGCAACCACTTCTAGCAGGAAGCAAAACAATATTGAATCGTCCTTATAGAACTTCTAGAAACACAATAGCAATGAATAAAATTCACTGAAATATATAACTATATTTCTTCCAAGACAGTTGTCTGGAAATCTAAGGCAATTCAAAATGAAGCAACTAAAATAATTTTGTAACATAAACAAGGCCATAGATGTATTCTACATTCTACTGAAATGAAGGTAGAATTAGTTACTCTACTTTTACTTCTAAAATAAAATGCCAGCTTTTTATACTCCACAGGAGAAATGAATTGTCATTTTGTAACTTCATGCACATATAAACATCCCAACTAAATGATGCTTTACACTTCCTGTCACCAACATTATCTGCTTTACTCAATAAACTTGATTTCAGCAGGAAATTCTAATTGAAGTTCAGGCTATGTACTAGCAGATTTTGGACAACATTGCTCACTTTTTCCATCAATTACAGAATTTCTAGAAAAGGTATGAGAATAACCAGAAGGCCTATCAATACCAACTAGACTCAAATGGCAAATAGCTGGCAAACACTGAGTGGTTTATACCAAGTACACAGGCTCTCAGCAACTTTGATAACACAAGTCCATTGCAAAAGTTAGAGAACACGCTCAGTAACTCAGTCTTCAGCCAAGTGTGATCAATCAGCTAAGGCAACAGAGAAAGGAACAAGAAAAAAAAATTCTTTAAAAGCATTTTGTGAATTCATGAAATCTTTTCGAGATTAATGATGACTTCATCTCTCTCAGTACTGTTATTGTCAGATTTTGGGGACTAGTAGTATGTTTTAAGTTAAACCTTACTTTCATTGACCCAAACACGAAAGGTTAAATGTTGGCTCACTGAAGCTCTTTTCAAGTATGAGATCAGCTGGATAAGAGGCTGGGGAGCCAGGCTATAAAAATTATTCAAGATGCTTGAGTTGACAGAGCAGAAAATGAGGATCAAGATTCAGTAATTTAGTTTCTGCAATGTAAATGGTCAAAATGGATAGCTGGACAGATCTGACTTTTGCAATTAGCAAAGAATATTTCACGGTATATAGTAATTTTGAAATGCATATTGAGGTGAACTCACACAAAACAGTTCCAATATTAATAGACTCATATAGAATAAAGAGTGAAGAGTAACCATGATCAAGTAGTTTGATTTCCTTCCTCCTGAAATGAAATGAGATTAATGTCGGATATGAATGAAACTTTGTTGAGAAGGAAAAAAAATCAAATTAAGTTCCTTATATTTGGCCTTATAGTAGCACCAAGCTCATTTACCCTCATCATTAGGGAGCTACTTCCCAAAACAATGGATTAGATTATTTTGGTTTATATGGATGATATGCTATTAAAAGCACAACCTGAAGAACTTTTACATTTCTACTAGCTGGCTGTTTCCCTACTGCTGCAAGTCCTGTAGCAAAGTGAGAAAAACCAACACTACTCTGTTGGAATTTTGAGTTTGATTCATAAATACACAGAAAATTGGGGTAGAGGGTGGAGGGAGAGGCAGAGAAGAAACGGAAGTGGATAATTATAGCCATCTTGGAAAATTCTTGCAGCAGACACGAAACACTTAAAATACAGGAAAATTCTTAAGTGAATTATCATCATCAATACTTCATAGAAAATAAAAGGTTTTCTAAGGTCAAGTTTTGTGAAAAGTGGACTGAAAAATATTACTGGGATAGAGGCTATGGACATTACTTCTTTGGCTCCTTTTTGCTTTTTTCTAATAGTTTCATTATCTTCAATATGACATTAGAAAATGTTTGTGAATGGAGAAGTCAGGTGCAGTTGCTGATCAATAGAGTGAAGGTTAAAAGCTGACATTAATGATACAGAAGCATTTTCTAGCTAGCATTTGCCCAATATTATCAAAATATTTGGCATATAAGGAAAATTTTCACTTTAGAAATACTCTAAGTGGTACTTGATTGTTTTAAATGAAAGTAGAAAAACTACCTGACTTCAAAAGGGTGCTCCATGTTATAAAAAATAAAATATTAAAACATAAAATTAGTTTCAAAAATAGAGGAATGTTATGATTTACCTTCTCTTCCACATTCATTTAAGCTAAGAGGGAAGCATTTTATTTATGCTTTATGATGTCAGAGTGCCTTGCCTTACTGATTGTTTATTCTGCACTTGCTCTTGTGCCTTGTGATGTCTGTTCCACTAGACCATTAATTACAAACACCAAAGTTACATTGCACCAGCATTAGTGGGGAGAGGATAGTTCCTCCCAGTGCTACGTACCCAGAGACCTCCAGAGACAAGGGCCAAGGTAGATTCAACTATTCTGCTTCAACACTAAGGTAATGTCAAGTGGAATTTTTTTACACTGAAATATGAAGAAAAAAGTCGAACTTCTGAAGTTACAAGGAATAACACAAATTTCTGCAAGACAGAAGCTTAACATGAAAAGCTCGTTCATAGCCAAGAGATTCAACATTTTGCCAGACATTATGGACAATCTTTGTCAAGAACTATCAAAGACTGAGATTCACAGGCAAAGGCTGGTCCGGCAAAATACTTGAGGACTTTGAAAGGCTGGCAAAGGTTGGAAATTATGTAATCCATCCTAAATCAACTTAATGTAAATTTTTGTTTTCTCTCTTTCTCAACATTATCAGGTCAGGTCAACCTAACATTAGAAGGGCCATGTTGTCTCACTGCCTGCAAATGGTAATTTTTTGTTCAAAAATTCTGGATTTAAAAAAGAGCCTTTAACTTGTACAAGAACCTGGACTGGAAAAAATAGTTTCAGATTATCAAAGATAACAGATCCATTCATCACATAAAATAAAATTATGAAAGATTTTAATAGAGACAATGAGATGATTGGCATTTTACACAAATTATGTACAAACAGAGGGACTACCACAGGGACCTATAAATACTGCAAGAACCTGGACTGTGAACTGCTATTATCTTAAAAATACAGGGGAGCTACAAACAAATATAGGCACATGCATTTCAGTGAAGTGGACTAAAATGCCTGCATTAATTATTTTATGTGTAAGGTGTAGGTCTTGCAATCAGTACTGATCACTGGTTGGTACATTGGGCAAAGAATCTCATCAAGGAAAATTCTTAATCTAAGGAAATTGTACTCAAAAAGATAATCAATTTGTAATTAATAGCAAATTGAAAAAAAGAAAAAAATGTAAATTGAGATTACAGCTTTATAAATACTGCCTACAGAAATGGAACAAAAAAAACGCAGTGCAGGAAAAGATGGACACAAAATAAAATGCAAACCAGGATATTTTTAATCTAAGTTTCTGTTGTTTCATTTTCTGTAATAACAGTGCCTGTTAGAAACACAAAGTGGAGCTGTACATTCTACAGAGTTATTTGCTCAGTGGAAGTACAGGTGAACTACCTGTGCAGGAACAAATCATGATATATTTTTATTTAGTTGCCTAAACACATGATCAGAAATATTCCTGCTTTCAAATGTTCCTTATCATTCCCACTCTCATATTTTCAAATATAATTTTGTTAGGATTTATATGATTAGGAATTATTTTTCCCCTATTCTTCCTTCTTGGAAAGGATATTGCCTTAAAGAATGGTCTGGAATGGGACATTTCATGCCAATGACACCTTCTTGTCTATGAACTCAAAGGAAAGGAGGGAGTTAACTGAGAAACTTATGTCCTAATCAGCCTTAGACTAGCAACAAGACAATAATAATTTATTCTTCACCTTAAAAAAAAAAAAAAAAAAGCAAACAAACCACACACACACAAAAACAATCAGCCACTTTATCTCTCCAAAAATAGGGGGCTAGCCAAGATTAAGAATTCAAGATCACAAAGGGCCTTATGATACATATTCACAAACTCTAAAATTTTCAGTAAATCTCCTTGATAGAGTTTAACAAGAAGGAGTACAAGTCTCCATATTTCATTGCTTATGGCAAGCTCACAGGTGCCTGAAAATGTCTCTGTAGAGATTATCTTTAAAAAATGGGAACAACTCATGAGTAAAGTTAGGGTAAGAATATCAGCACTAGGAACCCTTACAAAAATGCTCCTATGAACAGCCCTCAGCAGTGAATAACAAGTGATTTTGATGCAGACATGTGAAAAAGCAGTGTTACAGCCTGATTCCATGACCAAGCTCAAGTGTCAGCTTAAGAGGAGGTTTTTAATATATATTACATCCAAAGATCAAGCAGCAATTAATCCTCTGGACTTCTTGCTTAAGCTCGTCGACTATTAAAGAGAGCTTCAACTCAGACTTGATTTCCTTTCCTGATCCCCTCTGCTGTCAAGCTACCTGCTGTCTAACAATAATTATGCTAGTTTCATGCAGCATGTCAAGACATAAATACTCCAAATACTCTAACACAGAAGTTCATTTGTTTTGGTGTCCAAGACCATAGTTTTATTCCAGCAACACAACCTGCACTCACATTTTATTGCAAAACTTGTTTTCTGCTCATGCGTTTTTTAAACTTTCCAATTCTTTTTATGTCCAATAGTTGATCAGCATACTGAGGCACATAATACCAGGTGGCAAAAGAGAACACTAAAAGAAATCCATTTTATATTGATATACTTTTCATATTTTAATTAGTCCTCCTGAATCCACACGTGTTCCTGTTCTTGCCATCAAAAGTATCTCGTGACCTTGGTTAAACCACAACATTACCAGCACGAGGCTCCAGCACCTCTACAATTTTACACCATTTTTAAAGAAAAGGCTTTTAGCTTTCAGATGCAATGCTGTAAATCATATGTCTTCCATCAGAGAATCTGTTTGCAAATCAGGCCTTCCAATAAAGTACATTTTTTAAAGCATTTATCTTCAGATTCTTTTTCTGACAAAAAAAGGATCCTTTTTCTGACAAAAAAAAAAAGGATCCTTTTTCTGAAAAATCATACTGTCTTTCTGGATGATCTTTTATGACACCCCATTCTGAGGTAGGCAACAAAAAACCAGGCATTGGATTGAATGATATCTCTTCACGTGAACAGGACTACGCAGGCTTTTCTCAAGCAATTATTCAATTTCATCATGGGGGAGAAAACTGAAACACACTGATACAAGTGGATAATAAGCCAAGACAAAGATTGAAAACAGCAATTTAAATTAGAAAACTCCCATAATTTTTGATTTGAGGTGACCTGTGTGATTTTCTTACAGTAAGTAGTACACTGAGGAATAATGGTACAATTACTCTCCAATTTCTAACAATTATTTTTGCAGTTAAAATTATCTAACATGCTATCTTCACCATTCTTATGCAATATTGTGCAGAGTAGTGCCTAGCCATGAACACAAATCAGGTGAAATCACAACTTAAGCAAAGCCTTCAATGCTGCAACTGAATGAGGAAGTTTCAATGTTCATTGCCTATATTCTCTTGTATGGAAACCAAGATGCAGATAACACCAACACACACATGGTCTGACTAGAAGTAACACTTAATTCTTCTGAATTTGTTACTTTAGTGAAAAGAAATAAGTCCATGGCAAACATAAAACCTTTATCTGGAATTTAGATGGAAAATGCAAAGTATAAGAAGGATATATGACTCAATCTTCACAAAAAAAGCTACTGTGTAGAATGTGACCACAAATTACTCCTCAGTGCCTTCAGCACAAGAAGAAATGGAGAGACAGAAGAAAGAGGGAAGAATACATATGCAGAACTTCAAAGAGAAGGCTGTAGAAATATAAATAGGAAGAGAAGCCAAAGAGCATGTGCAGCATAATCTGCACCTTCTGTAAACGACATTCTCTTCGTTACTTTTGGAAACCTATTTAGGGGCTCTGATATCAACAAATTTATTACAGCAAGCAGTCTGAGATTCTCAAAAATGCCTAACATCTTAGTCCATATTTCATGACTTTTCCCAAAACCATTACTTTAAGACAGATAATCACCAGAAAAACTATTTTCCTCCTATTACTTTTATCTCAGTAGAAATGCTGCTGCAGGGGATTTAAAACCTCTTTATAGCTTGTCCATAACACCCAGCCAAATAGCACTCTGAACGTCAGAAATCTATGTGAAAAGCTGTTTAAAATAAATGTTTCCTAAAATAGCAAGTCCTGACTATTGACCATTTTCTTCTCTCAAAGTAAATTGTAATACAGAAAAACATTAATAACTATGAGCATTCTTTGTGAATATTCAGTATAGAAAATTTATCTAAATAGTGAGTGGATGAAACAAATATTTTTCTTCTATCTAGACTACTGTTTTAACAAAAATTATTTAAGACTTTATTATGCTAAAGAGCAAAAAGTACTCTAGTATCACTAGCAATTTTCTGTGACTGCAGAACATGCATTGTCTCATCTTTGAAGAATTCGTCATCCTTTCCTTGAACGCTGATGTTCCTGTCACACATATTGTAGTGATGGTTAATAATACAGAAGTTATCCAGTCAGGATAACTATCAGCAGCCAGTAAGTTTCAAAGACTATTTAAAATGTAAATTATGAAATCAAGTCCGCTTATTCAGTCATATCCAGAGAATTCAAGATATTTTAATAATATTTGGGATTAATAATTATTTAAAATTAATAATATTTAAATTTTAATAATATTTAAGACATGATTTTCACAAAAGGAGAATTGACAACTGGAAATAATTTTTCCATGTATCATTGGATTGTTATTGTAGTTGACTTTACTAAAACTTTTCATTTTCCTCTTCCTGTTGTTGTGATGAAAATAGGACACAAAAATCAAAGCATTGGTTGAAAATAAAAATGATGCATTTATAACAAAGCATCTTTGTTACAAATATTGTCAGATAATAATCTGACATTTGTCATGTGCAATCATCTCCTACTGATATCACTATTAACAATAATGTGGCATCCTCCAAATCTGAAAAAATAATCCATCAGAAAAACATCATACTAGGTTAGATTGGAAAGCAGAATGTCAGGGAAAAAAAATAATTCTCTATACAGATAACCTCTATAGATAACAGATAGCCTTTATTTTAAGTGGCTAAAAGTAAGTATTGGTGGGAAGCCTAATTTTTTAGAAAGACAAAGATGTCCAAGTAGACATAACTTTAATTGTAATTCCAGGCACGACCAACAAATATTGCCAATTTTTAAAAGACATCCAGAGATCTGTCAGTCTGATGAAAGCTGGCTGAGACAATGGACAATCATGCCATGAGTTTAATAAAGTTTCATATCCTTTAACCAGCAGAGTGTTGACAATTCCATCAGACAGTTTCACTGTAAACCAGTTTTCAGGGCTTAAACAGCTAACATCAAACATTCAATAAGTGCATGTTTATGAACTCTCTGGATCACTTCATATAGATTAAGATTTATACTTTTATATAAATCGTAATACTGCTATTTTACCACACTCTGATCAGTGAAACAGATATTTCTGTTATGTTTTCATAGTGAACACAAAACCAAACATGGCAAACAAATATCTTTAGAATTCAAATTTTTTTCTTAAATCCCAGATTACATTACTTCTGAAATAGAAAACAGTTTACCAGTGCTTGTAAAACGTTTTTGAAAAAAATTATGGTAAATTAAACATGTTATGCTGTTGTAATTAAAACTGCAGCTGTTTTTCTTCTCAGATTCTAATGGGGACATTATGCAGGACATAAAATGACTGCTGGATCAAAAATGTAAGTGGGAGAGATGCTTCCCTATCTACTTTGGAGTATTGCACCTACATTTGTCACTTTTCCAAAGACATTTATATGGAAATTTCTCAATTATCAAAGTTCAATATGCCCCTGAAGTGTGCTCCTCAGAGTAAGAAAGCCTTGTAAATTGTAACATGCATTTTCTCTCTCAAAAAGCATACTTCAGTGAATTCATTAATCTGAGGTTTCTACACATCACAACTTTTTAAATCCATAGCATACCTTGCTTCCAAGACAATGAGGCTGGACCATTTTTATTATCAACTTAGAATAGAAAATATACCAAACTACAAGTAAATTATATTTTTCCCGTATTCAGAACTAAAATTTTTTTTTACAATAAATGCATTAATATTTTATTAAAATTTCCATCCCTCTGGCATGAATTATTTAACTACTTTTACCTATCTTTCCTCAATATTAATTATACAATGAGATAATTATATAAAGCAACTGGCTTAGTGTCAAGGTGGTTTTCTATTCTGCTAATGCATGAACCTTTAAAGGGTTGGAATGTTTTTCCAGACTGAGACAGTTTTTAAAAATCACCATAGTATTTAGTCAATATGCTCTACAACTCTGTACTTTTCATACTGGAAAGTACATGCTGGGGCTGCATTGTACTTTCCGGTTGAAAGAACAGCAAAAGGAGAGAACTGCACATTTATTCTTATACTGGCTGGAAAAAACCTTCAATCCCTGCAAAGCAAAAAACATACATGTTCACTCTGAGGGGCACAATAAAAATACGAATACAAGATCCTTTCAGCAAATAATGACTCATGATGCATTTAGTCTTTGTTCATTTTCTCTTATGGCTAATAGGAAATGCTACAAAATACTGGGTCACTGAATGTACAAAATGTAACTGCACACTACTATCACAAAGACATGTTCCTTTACTGACTCTTTTAATAATAGCACATAGCTAACCAATTCAAAATATGCAATGCAGTCTACGGAATAAACCATAAAAGTGATGTGTCTCAGTTTATATTTGTGGCTGTGCTTAAGAAATGCAAGTAACTGGTGAGGAAACAACAGAAGAATCTAATCAGAGATGGCTTTCTGTGAGAATTTAGTGCCCTATACAAACATAGAAATTTTCAGCAGAATTCTCAGAGAAAGCCAGTGAAAATAAAATCATCAGAAGAAAATATACAGTAATACATAAGCAGTCTGCTTTTTCTTTATTTTCCAAAGTGCAGACACCAAAAGAGAAGAAATATCTACAATAATTAAAGTACTGGGTCACTTACTTAGAAGCATTATATTACAAAAAAAAATGTAAGATGACCACAGAATTTAAAACCTCAAAAGGAGACTTAAATCTTTTGAAAACTATTATCTTCAGTCTTTTGTGAATCACCAGATATTATGCAACAGCTCTGGATATTTGAAAGCGTACTTAGTTCTTCCACCTGTGTATGCAATAAATATTTCATTTATCTACTCATTGTTTTGTCACTGCAGATCAGGAAGATACATAAAAATTTCACGGGAAGAGGCAGACTTTTTGGTAGTTTGCTTTTAAAACTAAAGGCTAAAAGAAACCAATTCAAAATTTGGTTTTACAGATGGCTTTTGCAGTCATCACTTTCTGAGATAAGCCCTTTAAGCATACATAGAGACTTAATCAATTTGCCTGTTTGTAGGAATAATCATGGAAAGGGGAAAAAAAAGAACAAAAAGGAGAATAATTACTTACCTTACAGTAATTGGAGCTCTGCGAGAGGTATCGCTTTGATGCACAGACACCTCAGGCACTCAACATGTAATCTGAGGGCCATCAATGTTTGTTGGGGCTGTACCTGGCTGATCACACCCTCCTCCCCAGGAGGAGTGAGAGGGCGGTGTGTGATCCTGCAGCTCGGGCCACTGCAGAATCCAGCTGGGAGATGCCTCGGTGGTGGGGAGGGAGGAAGCACCATGCCTCCAGAGGCTCAGGATGCCTCCGGGAACCACAGGTATTGACATGCGCTTCCTTTGGCAAATGACAGGTCATCAGCAACTCAGTTTTGCTGACTCACAAACAGTAACCTGAGATGCAGAATCTAGATGCTCCAAGTCCATCTAAAAATGACTCATACAATTCTGCCAAAATGAGCAGCATACCTATCAGCCTTTGCAAAGGAATACTATCCCACAAATGTCCATATTAACCCCAGAGAGAAGTGTCTTAAGAAAACCTACAATCCAGTTCAGAAAGTGAAGACTCAAGTTCCAGCATGTCCATATTCCTTTAAAATAATTCACTAAAATAGTAAAAAAAACCAACCCAAAACAAAATCAGAAAACCACCAAACAAACAAAAAATCCCTGCCCCTAAAGTACCAAATCACTCAATGATTCACAGTGTTTTATGCTAGACAGAGTCCCTTCCTGAAACAAAAGAATTAAGAAGGGGGAAAATGCTGAATAGCCTTCTGTAAGCTTATTTTAAATTAATTACAGGGAAGCATCACTGAAAGCTTATAACTCAGGGTTTCATAAACCTTTATCATAAAAGTGATGAATTGGTTACTCAGAAACAAAATCTTCCTTCTCAAATTCACTACAAAATTAAACTTGACCATAAAACTGATGCTGTCAAAGGTACATTAAATTTCAGTATTGCTAACAAAGAAAGAGTGATTTTTTGGACCATTTTGCTCATTGAGCCTTATGTTGCATTAACCCTGCTATCCCTATCAGTTTATAATAATTTCATTTCTATTTTACTACCAAATGACATCAGAAATACACAGGGATTATATTTTTTCTTTTACTTTGAGGTATCTATATAATGGTTTTTAGTAAATCATGTTTATCTATTAAAAATGAATAAATACTATGGCTAACATTGTCAAGACTAATAAAGAAAATATCATGATAAAATTAATTCAACAAATGTATTTTTGCTGTGCTCAATAGCAATAAAATCTGATCTGTCAGTGTGTGTATGTGTATTTGAAAAATCCTATCTGAAACTCAGAATATATATAAAAAAATAAGAATTAGAAAACTAAGTAACACATGTACCTAAACCACTTTCATTCTGTATCTTAAAATAAAAATGAAATCTAGTATATTAGAATTAGAGGATTTTGCTTCATCTGACATGCTACAGTGTGATGTTGGTTTAAAGATGCAAAGAAAATAGCCCGTGGTTAACTCCCTAAGTACAATATAGGACAAGAACCTTAATTTCCAACATAGACCTAATGGGTGCACAATGACCCATAAGTGCTTCCAGAGCATTTGAGTCCTGCCTGTATTTACATGGGGATATTCAAACCCTCTAAGTCAGACCTGAGAATCTGCTCTCCCAGCCTCCCAGTCAGTGGAGAGGGAGGCAGAAGATTCTAATGGGCAATTCAGAACAGAAAACAAAGTTTAGTTTGGGTTCTCCGAATGATCCCCTCGAGACCCTTTGACTATAAAGAGAGCCAAAGGAGATGACCTTCAAGTTAATGTTTATGAACCTCCTGCATGGTACAACATTGTGTAAAGTCTGAATGAACTACCACAGTTGTCACGGCCAAGAACTGATATCTACACCTCTTTTGGATTATGTTTTGTGGGAAAAAAACCCAAAAACATTCATTTACATAGGCAGTTTTCAAAACTTCTAAGTGAAATTTAAACTTTTGCCTGATACTGAACTTTAGATGTTAAGATGTCCAAACTAGAAATCATCATCATCACTAAGACTCAATAGTAAATCCAGAAAAAAAGCAGCCTAAAAACATTAGTAATGTTGTTTTCAATAGAACCAGTGTCTTTTTTACATTAAAAAGAATTAAAAATTTCATAAAACAAAGGGAACAAACAAATCACAGACCCAAGGGACTCGGTGATTCCACCCTACTGATAAAAAACAGAGCAAGCTTCTTAAGTAATCAGTCAGATCCTTAAACTAACTAGAGAGAAATGGCACTTACAGAATCTAAATTTCATCTCTTTCATGTAAAGTGATTAATTTTTCCCTAGAACTGGTTATTTATCTCCTTTTAGTCTAAAGGAAAACCAGACAACTAAGATACAGACTTCTATACTGTAGATTTATAAAGTCAAAAGAGATTAATCCAAACTGAAGCCAAAAGCACTGCACTATCCCAACCAAAAAAAAAAAAAAAACATCCTAAACAGAGGCAAACTACTCATGTAAGGAAACAGGAAATATAGAAATACAAAAGCCATGCTCTAAGCTATAAAATAAGTTTATAAGAAAACCAAGTTTTATTAGGATCACAGTACAAGGGAAAGAAAATTCCTGTCCTTAACTTTCAGCCTGTGCAGGTGGGGTATGTGTGATACAGCTTCTGCATTACAAATTAAGATGAATGGTATATTGATCCAAAACTAAGCAATACTACAAAACTAAACAAGTAATACTACATACAGTCATACTTGATCTGGATTTTGTTTAAGAGCCTACTCTTAATATTCTTCCAATCATTATATAACTTTTCATGACATGAAATTAAACAATATTAAAATAATTTGTTTAATAGAACCCTCACGCATCTTGGTCTCCTTTTGATGGTGCTTTCACTAAGAAACAAAAATTGCATAAGTAGGTTATTTACTACTAGAACAGGGAGCATTTCACAGAAATACAGAAATATTTGGGTAAGAAGAGATCTTAAAGACCTTCTACTGCCAATCCCCCTGCCATGAACAGGGACACCTTCCACTAGATCAGGTTGCTCAGAGCTCCATCCAGCCTGGCCCTGAACACTGCCAGAGACAGGGCATCCACAACTTCTCTGGGCAATCTATTCCAGTGCCTAATCACCTTCATTATTTTTTTTCCTTTAGTCCAATCTATCCTATTTAGGTTTAAAACCACTGCCTCTTTTCTTGCCACTGCAGTCTCTGGAAAACAGTCTTTCTCCATCTTTCAGTCCATTTACATATTAAAGGCCACAATCAGGTCTCCCTGGAGCTTTCTCTTTTTCATTCTTTGACATTTCTCTGAAATCTTTCAAGCTGAATTAGAGTCCTAGAAAACCATAAAATCTCTTGTAGAACAATAATTAAAGTTGAAGAAAATATAGTGTATTTTTGCATCAGTATTATCCTAGTGTTGCCCTTTTTTATGCTCTAAAGCCCAGAATTACATGTATGTTGTTTTTTGAGACACAAAGGATACCTGCCCTGCATTGGTATCTATTCCATTGTTCTACAAGAAGAAAGATTTGAAGTACATATTTGACATCTATATTTCTTGCCTCCGTCTTGTTTCTCTTCTTGCTGCCCAACTCACATGCTGTCTATCACTGTTACACATCTGATAAAAAGGATGAGACCATCTGGCATGAATGTTCTTTTCTCTCTCTGAATAACTGACAGCCAGGATGACAACATTGCCCTCCAAATGTCCAATGTGAACTTTGAGACAAAAAGAGAACTGACTGAGACCTCTCCAGGTTTAAAGAAGGATCTGAAAGCAAGGCCTTTTTCATTGATAATGCCTCAGCTGGTTTTGGCATATTTTCCAAAACAGTATCAAAGAACTTACAAAATAACCCAGAGGGCTTTGAATTTATTTTAAAAAGTGGCTTCATGGAATAATTGAAATCTCAGGAAACAACAAAGGACTAATAAAACAGTTTTTATAGGATTGATGTACCTTGACCAAAAGTTTTTAAATTTAAAATGCATGTTTTTAGTTCATATTAAGAGTTTATTATTTCTAAACAGACAAATAACCTTTTATATATTTTAATAAAAATTGAATAAAATTTTACTGGAAAAAGACCCTAATCCTAAAGATGTTTTGTACCCTGAACAGAAATGGAGTATTGATTACTTAATCAATAGTGCTCCTGGAGGGTTCTGATTTTTGAGTTGATATTTAATAAAATCATTTCCCATTATTCAGTCAATTTTTAGTTTCTAACCCTGAATTATGAATATCTGCCTACAAATATAAGAACAATTCCATTTTATTTAGTTGAAATTAGTATTCTACATAGGTTAAAGAGCTTTAAATAACATAGAAACTGAATCACTGGGTCATAGACATCATTCACTAGACCAGGCTGCTCAGATTCCCATTCAGCCTGGCCTTGAACCCATCCAGGGATGAGGCAACAGGACTTGTATCAGTGCCTCAGCACTCTCCCTATAATTTTTCTTTTCCTTTTGTTTTATCTTAATCGACTTTCTTTCAGTTTAAAACTCTTACCTCTCATTATTACTACACCTTCTGATAAAGAGTCCCTCTCCAACTTCCTTGTAGTCCCCTTGAGGTATTGGAAAGTGCTATAAATTCTCCATGGAGCCTTCTCTTTTTTTTTTTTTTTTTTTTTTCCTTTTTTTTTTTTTTTTTTTTTTTTTTTCAATTTTTAAGGGCCCAAATTTT
>VYXF01003035.1:797827-828679 GCA_013397295.1 Polioptila caerulea
TTTTTTTTTTTTTTTTTTTTTTAATGCATACTCTGCAGAGCACCAATTATCTTTCTGGCTCTCCTCTGGAAGAGGTTTATGTGTTTCTTTTGCAGAGGGCCCCTGGAGGACACAGTACTCCAGGTGGGCTCTTGAGAGACCAGAGAGGAGCAGGAGCACCTCCCTCAACTCCTCTTCTTTTGAAGCAGGCCAGAACAGGACTGGCTGTGAGCCCACATTACCCTGAGTACTAAAAAAATACATATTCCTAAGGTGGACCAATGCTTCATGGGTCAATCCATATTACCGCGACAATTTATGGATACCAGTCTAGATAAAATTAAGTGGAGCCTATTGCATCAAATTTTATAGGAAATTCTAAATTTTTGTTAAGTAGAGAAGACATTTCTGCATTCTGTTGTGTTAGACTGACCTGCCAAAGAAAAACAAAGAAATAAACTTTAATAATCAAGGGGTTTAGATAATGTGCAATTTTCCTGCCAGTATGTGTTTTTAAATAGTTTGTTGAAGTACTATATTATTATCCCAAATACAATAGCCAATCCAACAGAACAGTTCCAGACAATTCACAAAAGCTCTTTTTAAATGCTGGTGAGTATAACAATTTTCTGAAGTAAGTGCTAGTGAAATATATATTCATTATTTTTCTGAGAGACATTCAGGCACTGTTCAGTACCAAATGTCTTGAGTAGGGAACTTTTGCAGTCAGTCTTGAAAATCCCATTCCCTAACAGGGTCTGAACTTGGATGCCTTCATTAAGACATTTTACTGAGTTCAAGCATTAATGTGAGCTGACAGACCAACTGGCTCATGCTCACAAGGTCAGAATGCAGGGCTATGTAAAATACACAGTGCAGGGGAGAAGAGATTCTAATGTGAGTTAATTCCATTTCAACAGAGTCTGTGTTGTTTCACTATGAGATCTGAATTTCTACATTTCCTGACTAAGAGACTCTCAGCTGGTGAGACAAGAAAAACATGTCCCCTAAACCAGCAATGCTTTAGTGTACACTTTAAACACACATGGTTATTAAGGAACCATTTTTCTATTGCCATCTACAACTGTTAATTGCTGAGATTATAGCAAGTAATACTCACAGCTGTACCAAAAATCTAATTTTCTGTATTTCCTCCTTAATAAGCATCCTCAATCACCTTTTTTTCTCTTTATTTGAGTTATTTAATAAGAGGAAATACCTTGAAAATTTACTATGGAAAAAAAGCAAATCATTTGCAAATATTTTGTGTATGATAAAATTGGAAAAACCAATTTTGTATCCTCTTATGTACATCAAGTCAAATCACTTTGATAATGGTTTTAAAATTTTTTAACTTCTACTTCCTTTTCACCCTTCAATCAAACTGCAGAACCTTGCCCAGTATCAAAACACACACTGGGAAATTATGGTACTACTCTAGTTCTGAAAGGACTACATTGAAGTTTACATTCTTGCAAAGACCTTTGAATCCAAATTTAAACATTTTTTTTATATTTTGAAAGATAAAATGAGAAGTTATGTAAGCAGATCATTTTACACCCAGCAGGTATAGGGATTAGAAGTGCAAAAATTCAGAAAGCTGTGAAACGGCTTAGATAAACATTCCTTTCCTCATCCTCAATCAAAATATATCCCGATATTATTTGCCCATAGACCTTCACAATAAAAAAAGAGATATTATCTCAAAGGTAATTCACATTTTTATGGGAATCGAAAGCCAAAATGAAAATTAAATCTCCTTAGTAGTTCATTTTTAAGGCTAAGATCAAAATAGAGAACTGTAATTTTTAACCTTCGTCATAAAAAGCTGTAGAAGCTAGAATAATATATATTTAGAGCTCATTAAAAGAAGGAAAAAATTTTAAAAATGAACCTTGTGTCAAAATTAAATAAAACTCCTGGAAACTAAAGGCTTTTATAATAATACTAAAAGGGGAATAAGAATATTTTAAGAGCAAATGATTCCTTAAAGACAAATGAAGGCTCAATTTCTAGTAGCACTTGAGCATGTACAGTGGTCCTTAAGTCATTTGCTGGGAACAGGTGCATGATTCAATGGTGAATTTCAGATATGCTACACGATTATTCTGGTAATAAAATTCAATTTTGTTCAGAGACAAAGTGATGTTTCAGTAATGTACAGTCTAATTTGAATACAGTATATCCAGATTAGCTGGGAAAATAATCCAGGCACTCCAAATAAAGAAAAACTTGTAGCTACGGTATAATGAAATCTGAAATATTTTGCATTCTGATCATTCTTGGCATTCTCAATTGTACTTTCACAGTTCACTGCAACCTTAGTCAGCTATTCATCTCAAAATAACACCAGCTTCAGCTAAAATTTTAGCACTTACATTTTGTTCGTTCAAGTTACTGTACTAATTCACTTTAAAGCAATTTACAGAAGAAAAAAAAAACCCCAAACACTAAAACCTTGATTAAAATTCCTCTTTTTATACCATTACAGAATAACCCCCACCTTTTTGGTAATGGAATATTATACTGTATGCAATATTATGCTTTGCTACATTCTATATTCTGTTACATGAATATTGCCATACTTTGGCCCAAGTAGAAAGCCTATTTAACCATTCAGTATTCAAAAATAATGTGAAGAAAAGAAAATGTCTCCATAAAATAGACTTAATATTTTTTGTCCTTTATACTAGGACTTTCCAAGCAAAAAAAAAATTACTCTGCAACCAAAAAGTAAAAGAAGAAAAAATTATATAATTATACTTTTCTTCTAAAGCTATCTTTTCCTATGTAGGAATAGCCCGTTCAAGCCAGAGGCTACAAGAATACCTTACCAAGCAGAAAACATGATGAACTAATTAATTTGCAGTTTGATCTCATTTCAAAATTTACTTTACAAAAATAATACTTCAGCAAGCAAGGACCATTTTGACACTTTTCCTTAAGAGTATAACTATGAGGAGCCTGTCATTAGTCAAAAGAAAAAAAAAAAAAAGACAAGTAACAAGAGAAGTTAAGAGATGCCTATTTTAGCTGTGTAAGCGTTATATGTATAGCAGTTCTTAACTCAGCCTGGAAAATGAAATTAAAAAAAAAAAAAATACAGTGGTACAGTGGTTCACATGGGATTTTTCTCCTAAATGATGCTTCAAACAAAAGCTCAATTTGCCTATGGGAGCTAATTACACAGCCTTCAAAGACAGTTGGTATAGGTGTTTAAGGGCATTGAGGGTAAAAATAGAAGTAGGAACAACTAGTAAAGTATCTCTAATCCAAACCTTTTTAAAGGGAAAAATAGTCTCTGTATAATGTACAGCTGCATAACTAACAAATTATACATAAGCACTACTATGGAGTTAAGATGTATGAGGAAGAGTGATGTAAAACAAATTCTGTTTCTACTATAATTGCAAGAAAATAAATAGAAGTCCAGTAATGTACAAGCAAACTAACACATTATTTATGACTTTTATTTACAGATACTTTCTTTACCATGGTCCAGCATCCATAAAAAATAGTGGAATAGAAAGCTATGGTGCAGTAGAAGCCCAAGTGAGAGCACAGAAATTATAGGGTGCCCTGTATCTATACTTTGGCTCAACTACTCTTTGTTTACTCATTAAGTATCCAAAATCCCCCTGGAAGTGGTCCAACATGCTGCTCAAGGATGCACCACCCAACCTGAAGGAGCTATGAAGGAGCACTTGCAGCACATCTGTCCAAAGGGATGGTAAATTGTCTTTAGAGCTGGGAATATGTGAGATAGCATATGGGACAGCTGAGAACAGACTAAAAATTCTTCAGCTGTCAAAGACAACGTGTCATCTAAACTGTATTCTGAGCAGGCTAATTGATGACTCACATATTCAAACTTAGGCAAAACACTTTCTTATGTTCCTGCACAAGATAGTCACTTGCATTTTTAAAGCTGTATATCATCATATTCATTTCATTATAGATGGTATTTTTCTAGGAGTCACCCTATTTCACCCCTTTATTTCAACTCAGATGTTAGCAACTTCTGTCATTTAGCATCATCAGGATATTTAATTCACATAATATTAATCTCAACACACTTTAATAAAAATGTAGCATGTGATCAGATTACACATTCCTATACAATGACCCTACAATAATGTTTGGATAATAAGCTGGTTTATAATATTAAATGTAAAAATGGCAAAAACAAACCTAAGCACATTTAACTTACAGAAAATTGTAAATAAGCTATTATCTACTCAAAAGCCTGAGACATCACGGTCATTTTTCTGAAATATCATCTTAGAGGTCAATAGTGGTCGAAAAGCATAGAAATAACGATTTGAAATGTTGAAAGGAAATTGTAGGCTGACAGATGATTT
Organism: Polioptila caerulea; assembly: GCA_013397295.1. NCBI lineage: Eukaryota > Metazoa > Chordata > Aves > Passeriformes > Certhiidae > Polioptila > Polioptila caerulea. Next base: position 802,168 of record VYXF01003035.1, read on the forward strand.
CAGTTTATAAACTCATGTATAGAAAGGAAAAGATAAACAGAAGACACAGCATCTCACAAAACTGAAAATACCAGATGAAACTGTCAAATTACAGACTTCAAAACTAGCAATAAGGAAAGAATCAATAAGGAAAGAATTTTATTTCACAAAGCATGTAACTCACATGTTGTAGTAGTAGTCAGTGGATGCCAAAACACTAAATGGAATAAGAAATTTGTTTAAAAATGTGAGAACAGATCTACCAGACACCATCCATGTATAACAATGCCTCAAAAACTCCCTGAGTTCTTTGTCAGCTAAGCTGTTCTACACTTTCACTGCCGTTCATATTCCTCCCTAAACATCTGTTGCTCATCACTGTCAGAGACAAGACATTGAAGTACAGAAATCTCTGACCCATATGGCCTCACTTACACCATGAAAAAGTCAAAGGATGGGAAAAGAAAATATAAAGGCGGTTCTTTAACAGGCACAAGGAATGAGATTTTTACATTATCATTACACATCCAGTCCCACAGCATTAGAGTGGGTGCACAGTTATAAGAGGAACTATACAGCTAAAACAGTTTTTCTATTTTTTCCAAATTTGTTTGCTTTCCAATATATCTAATAATTTTTTTGTCACTAAAGTATCAGATGGTGAGTTTTGTGTAGTTGACCCTGTTTTACCCTCTATTAAGTGATGGACTCATTGCTTCTTAAAAAATTCATGCAAGTTGAATATCACTTAGATGATCTATGTATTTAGCAGGAAAAAAAATATAAGGAATCTCAGCTCTCTCATTTAAAAAGAAAACACATAATTTTTAAAATAAGTTTAAATAGTTATTTCAGTTATAGAGGACCCTGAATCCTAAAGGTACCAAAATGAAGATTTATGACATCGTGTCTTGGGAATAGAAGAAAAAAATCCAAAACTCTGATTTTACAAGCAACATGGACTGAATCTTTAAACTTTAGTTTTGCCTGTCTTAGTCATAAAACTTGGTTGTGCAAGTGTTGTTTTATATAGTGTCTGGCAGAAAATAAACACAGAAATGGGCACTCCAGAATGATTCATGTTTATCAGCCAAAATTCAGAGTTTCCAGATATGAAAGACAATCATAGTTCTAGGACTAATCAGAAAGTTACTTCTCTCAAGAGAAAGAAGTATTGGTAACATTGTATGATGCACTGTGAGACTTCCTTTGGACTACCTTGTATACTTTAAGTCAGCTTCCAAAAAAAATGTAAGTCACAAAGACCTACTGGAGAATTTCACTAAAAAGTATCACAAAAATAGTTTGGTTTATCTAGCCATGCAAAATGAAAGTCAAGATGGAATATTACAACTCTATGTATCTAATTAGGGATAAAAATTGAGAGAAAGGAACAACTTCAGCAACAGGATAATGCTGTAGCAAGATTAAATACATACAAATCAGTCATGGAGAAACTAAGACTAAAAACTGAAATGGAACCTAATCATTTAAGAATCATGTTTCTGTGATTGTGTTCCAAATAGAGTAATAGAGGCATGAAATCTTCATTGTTTTACAACAGAAACAGCACTTTAAAATCAGGTTATCATCTGATCAAGATATACAAACATGAGCCTGAGTTTTAGACACATTGAATTCTGTTTAACATTCATAAGGAAATGTTAGGATCCTAACAAAGGCTTGGATCCTGCTTGTTCCACCATATTAATTAACTAGTCCAGCACTTCATGGCTTTCAGTGATCTCACTCCTGTTTCCAAGAAGCATAATTTGATTTTAGTTTTACTAGACTTTACTTTTCACTGATGTGTGAGAATTTGGCTCTATCTAGCAACAGATTTTTGAGAGGAGGACAAGCATGCTCCAGACGGTATAAAAAAAATCTCAGCTGTCTTATTGTTGCATCTTCCTTACCCTTTCATGGGTAGCCCAATGGATGGAATTGAGGTCAAGAACGAATTTTAGGTACGTCAGCTTGACAGGGATTTATTTATTCTTTCTCTAGAGTATAAAGTATTGTCTACTTTTAAGGTCATTCGGTGTGCTTATCTGAGTGCTTTCAAAAATATATGATTCTGGTAAAGCTCTTGGTCATTCCTTCCCTGAAACCTCACACAACATGTCTCATTCTTTTTAAGTGTAAAAAGAAAAAAGACAAACAGAAAAAAACAACCCACAGTGCTTTGTAGCATGCAATATTCTGTAAACCTTTCAAAAGTATCAGTTTGCATCCTAAACAGCAATGCAAGCGATTGGACTCAACTACAGAACCTTTCAGCCTAGGTTGTATTTGAGGGTATACGATCTCCTTTGCGAACTTTTGTACATTTCTGAAGGTAAGACACTAATCAGCAGCACAACCCAACTGAGAAGAGCCAAAGGGTTCTCATCCAAACAAAGACAGTACCACTGAGTCAGAGTAAGTGTATTTAGTAAGTGGGTGAATTCAGCTACAAAGAATTGTTTTATAGGCTGCAACATCGAATGGGTCTTGAATCAATGTGACCATAGCCCTGCTTGGCTGAGCTCTTTATACTGTAAGAATGCAAGTGTTCTAGTAAGTTTCATTACATGATCTCATTGATTTGGAAAACTTTAAATGGAATCACCTTTGCACTTTTCCCCATAGGGTACACTCACTCCATTTTAGTTTTTAAAGGTCTTTCCTCTCTATGTCTCTCTCTCCCTCTCTCTCAAAAAGGATTCTTTTTCACATTAGGGGCATGCAAAGGTTGGTGGGTTGTTGCTTTGTTGGCTTTTTTCCTGAGTAGACAGGAGCCTAAAGGAAAAGGACAGAAAGAAAAATAGGCTGTCTGACTCGAAAGTGTGCAAATACTAGGAAAGTAGGAAAGTAACCAAAGGGATATTTTGCTTATATGTCCTGTGGCAAGTAGTAAAACACTACGAATTTCAGCCTTGCAAAATATCTGCCAGATATTATTACAGCTATAAGAAGGCAGCTTTAAGTAATAATTGTGCAAAGGAACTGTGTTTTGGAGAAAAAAATGCTGCTTGCCTTTGCATTTTAATCCACTAAATTTCATTTCAGATAAAGGGCTGGTTTTCTCACTAGCAGAAAAGTATAGGTAAGGTATTTGGAAAGCTTCTAAACCTGATCAAGATGTCGGTGAAGTAAATTGCCAAAGAAAGAAACCACATTCTGTTCACATGCTTGTTTTAAGGGTTATCCAGCCCAAAGAGCAAGCCAAACAAACATCTCCAAAGAGAGAGGACAGTAAATATCCAGCAGATAGGTAAGGTCTGTGATGACCTCTGCTGATAGAATATGATGAAAACTTTTTTTAAAAATCAGTGAGAAATAGATACACTACTGGATGCCATACTACCTTCTGAAGTTAAGTTACAAGTTATAATTATTGCCTGATGGGCTCCTGCCACTGATAATGATATATAATAGAATTAATGACACTGCCACACAATCTCGTTTTAGGTTACAGCTGATTGCAGAACACTAAGAACTAATGACTAATTTTGAAGACATTATTGATCACATTTTGTAACAGAACATTTCTCTAGGTGTGGATTTAAAGAATAAATGCACCATCTCAAAAAAGACTCATTTCTTCACACAATTCTTGTCAATGAATGGAGGTCAGATAATTCACTTTTCTAAACTACTTTCCTTTAATTCCTTTACCTGTTTTACATTCTCTGAATAAGTTTCAGTGAAATTATGTCTAATGTTTTAACATATAAAAACAAAAGACAGAGTACAAGCCAGCTATAATTTCCCAGCCACACAGGAGCATCATCATGCACATAGTTTGTGTCGTGTGACAGGACATCAATCAGTTGCATCACTTTCATGCATGGTTGTTGAGCTTCAGTCTATCTACAAGTTTACCAGCTGAGTAAATGACAAATTCATCAAGACTATAGACAATAATTCATAGAGCAACATATTAAAACCCTTTTCAATAATAGGGAAACATTAGAATAAGCAAATATGCCACATACTGGACATCTCAGGCTATCAACGTGCCAAAATGTCCTCAGAATTTTTTAGAAAGCTGTCAATAGTGAGAAAAGATTATTTGATCACCAGAAGATATACATCATCCTGAGAGGATGATGAACAGGAACTAAAGCCGAGTAACATCCTAGGTACAAATTATCACACTTATTTAGTGTATGTTATATGATTGACAGTCAAGTCCTAGTCTGTAATACAATGGGGTTTAAAGTTATCTGCACTCCAAAATTGAAAAGAATTTCAAACAAGGAACCAAATCTAATGATGGAAAAAAAATGTGAACTGAAAAGTGGAAATTCTGATCTATTACTCTAAGAACATTTTATCACCCGTCCTTTTCTTAAATGGTAAGTGAAAGCAGTTACACAAATATAAGACAGAGAGAAAGATGCAAAGAATTAAAAGAAAGCCAGAAGTTATCAAACACCTTGTAATGGAGCCAAAAATACATAAGGAATATCCCTTGTCAGATGAGATTAGAAAGGCATGAAGTATTTCTGCAAGGATATTAAGAGTACAGGAATTCTAAAAATTATATGAGTCTTGTTATGAAATAGAAATTTTTTCAGTTGGCAGACAGAGACACCCAGCAAGTATTGCTCTCCTGTGGTTTGGGAGGAAGTCACATGATATATTGATACTAGGTAATATTAGGTGGTATGATCACAATATTTCCCATTCCATCAGTACCAATATTAATGTTAGTAATGATTGGCTTATATTTTTTAATGATACAGAGTTTATAAGTTTGTACACAGTAGCTTCAAATGGGCTACACAATGAGCAAGGTGATGTGTTAACTGTGATTTCCTAAACCATGAAGTGCTGGTTATAGTTATTTACACATTGACACACTGACATTTATATATCTCCCAAATAGGCATGTATTTGTCAGGATGACACAAACTGAATGACTGAAGAGAGGAATAACTTCAAAAATCATCATGCTTCAGAAGAGCTAAATATGCAACTCTTAACAGCAAGATAAAAGAGGCAAGTCATAATATTAGAATGGAAGACTCCAAACTGAGAAGTGGTCACTTCGATTTTCAAGAAAGAGCAAAGGACAAATTTAATCCTTGAATTTATAACTAAGAATTGAGGAAATTTAATTGATTACAGAAGTTGTATTACCATATTAAATTTATATTGCAACTGCCCTTGAAAATCAGGTCCATATCTAATGACTGAACTCCAGGAAGTACAGATAGGCATGGTTCTACTACTGGGAATACGTCACTTAATAAAGACTCCATAAATGCAATGTATTTAGTTTATCAAAAGAGAAACAAATTTCCTTATAGGTATTTCCGTGATTTAAGAAAAATAGTAACATGATCTAATGCATGGAAATGGAAACCAAATGATGAGGAATGCTCCTTAACAACAACCCTGTTAGAACTGGAATGATCTGGAAAGACTGTGATGGATTATAAAGAAAGCTATTGCTTGAAATATGAATATTTTCTGAACAATATAAAAGCATGAGTCCATGGTGCTTCAGCATTTATGAGATGAACAAGTGCAAAGAAATTGGTGAAAATCATCATAAATACTTTGATGGGGGCTACAGGAAACCACACTACACACCACCTGGACAAGCTTCTTAAAATGCACAGAAACCATATCTACTACTAAATTTATACATAAGGCATGTAATAAACACAATATAAAACATACAGTAGTATATATTTAAGTAATAAACAAGATATAAAATAATATTTTCAGGTAAGATAGCGATACCTAAATTTTTGCTTGTTTTAAAGCAAAATTAATTATAACATTAACATTACTTGGAATGTCTGCTATGTAAAATTTGCTTGAATTAAAACATACATTCTTGACTGCTGGCAGTTACAAAATGCATTACTAAGAATGTCAAAAGAAGAGAAAAATCTTCTGAAATCCAATAGTCTGTTTCACTGGGAAAAAATGAATGTCATAAAAAGCAAATGTCTAAGAAGAAAAAATTAAACATCATTGTGTATAATATTTTATTATCGAGGTGAATTGTTAAATTCAAAATAACTTATTAAATTAAAAAAATTTGCTTCAAAAGTGAAATAATATTCACCACTTTGTGCTCGATTAATATTGCAGTTTTTCATGTTATTGTTGATATTGTTCTCCTACACAGAAAAAGTAACAAAACAGAAAGAATATTATGTTCACAAGAAATGAACTTGACCATTTCACGCAGGAATATCTGAGGGAAAAAGATCTGTAAGATGACCATGCTGCCTGATATATTCCCAGCTCTGCACTACCGTGTGTCCATAAGCAGACTGCATTACTGCTATGCACATTTACACTCTGCTCCTGTATCATATAATTTTATCTCCACCCAGACACTTACTCCCTTACATTTACTACAGCCTTCCTTATCTTCCTTTGTCTCAAATCTCTGAGGATATAGATTTTTGTAGGTTTATATCCTCCACTTGGTCTTTAGTTACTATATAAATTACACTCTAAAGGAATTATTCTTATCAGCTTCTGTTCTCTCCCAGATTACAAAGACTATAAATTGCATTCAAGTTGAAAAATAATTTTCTGAAAAATATCCAGTTGTGATTTAGAGTATTTTGATGTCAAGTCTCTGAATCCTAGAATAAAACTTCCACCTTATTCTAGTCTGAGACATTACTTTCTTTCAGTTAATGGATTTTGTTGCTCCTAATAAAACTTCTCAGGGAGCAGACACTTATCAACTATTGCCAAGTGAGCATTTCAGCTTCTTGAAATATGCTGCACCTTTAACCTCTTAAACTTTAAGGCAGGTTTTCCAGACTTTGAATTCTGCTGTAGAGCTTTCTTCAGCTCTTCCCAGGAGGGAAAATCCCTACGGAAGAACTGAATCTAAAACTGGCTGCAGGTAATGATCTTAGTAATATTATTCACATTTATCTCCCACATGGGTAAATCTGGTCATACTTGATTTATACTCATACTTCTCTGATAAACAGAATTTTGTCTAAATGAATACGTAAGTTATGAAACACAAGCCAAAAGTCACCACCAAAAAAATGGTACTGACTTGTCAAGCCATTACCCATTGTCAAATCACCAATTTGAATCTCTTATTGTGCCTTTATTAGTATTCTACCCAACTAATTTTCCTTGAATTTTATCCCAATCACAAGTGAACTTTGGAATTGCAACATTCCTAGGATCAGTTCTTGAAATGTTAGTAATCCATGCAATTTTTCAGATGTTCATTTTCTTGCTCCAAACTGTACCTCACCTCCAGTCCTGCTTGAGCATCCGAAGTTTTTTCTTTTCTCACATATTAGATTTAATTACAGTAACCATAATAAATAAGCACAATAACCATAATGATGATAACAAGTCACACACTGCTGAGATGGTGACAGATTTTTTGTACTTCACTTATGATATCCACAGAGAGGCTTCTTCCTATGCCAAAACCATGGGAAAGAGCCTTCTGACTGAGCCCTGCCTCTTTCACTCCCCTTCATTAAATCCACCACGTTGACTGCCTTGACTGCACTGTTTGGGGGCCAGCTGGATATCACTTAACCACTTCCACAGAATACAAAATACTGTGCTGGAAGATGGTCTACTTTATTACTCTCTTCCACAACTTGCAAGTGATTATTTCTGTCAGGATTTGAGCATCTTAGAGCTACAGTAGTACAAGACTACCGTGAATAAAGCAGTGCTCAGCAAATTTCTACAATAATAATCTACCCATTTATTAAGTAATTAATTAATTATCTATTTATGGATGAAAAAACAATAGTAATACTATTTTTACTTTTTTTACTTTTACACTGGACCATTATTATTATTGTATTATTATTCAAATATTTTTCTTTAAAATAGTGAGTTTTATGGACATTTTTCATTTAACTTATGTTTACAATTAAATGTTCCCTGAAGAGTTTAGACCAAACATCAATATCTGGTTTCTTTCTAACCTAGAAATTATTCTTATAACAGCAAAAACAGAGAACAGAGTTTCTTTTAAATGAAAGGATATATTTGCATGATACAGTTTTGTTGTTGCCAATGCTTACCTTGTCATCTGTAATCTATAGACAAATGGTTAATACATAATTGATATGAACAGCACATATTTCTTCTCTGCTCCTTAGAAAAATCTCAAAGGCTAATGCATGAAAACCCAAAAATACAGATTCATATAGAATACTGATGGATTTTTACAATAATTTACAGTCTAACATTGCATCTCTGGATGACAGAACAGAAAACTTCTCTGGAACCAGCCAGTCTGACAGTGCAGTTGGATATGTGTTCTGAAGCATTTGGTGAAGCGTGCTTTTTGTTTTAGTGAATCAATTGTGATTGTCTCTGTAGAGTGTTTCAGAGCTATTCAATTAAATTTTATGTGGCCTGTATATAAAAAGAATTTTTAAAAGAGAGAAATTTCTGGAAACTGTAGCACAGAAGATGAAATTAAGTTAAAACATAAATAAAAAGATAATTATAAGTTTAATTTTAAACACTTATGTTACATTTTTCTCATGTGGCTATTCTTCAAACAGGATCACAATCTATGCAAACATCTTCCAAGACAAATATCTGACAAGCATTGCTTATTACTTTTAATAAATTAGTATTATTATTTTTCCTTTGGTGCAGAGAGCCTAAATTAATATTCTGGAAAATGTGACTACATATCATGCTGATTCTTTTTCATTTCAGTCTTTGGTTACACCAGCTGCTGTTGATGGCCATAAGGAAAGCAAAGGTAGGCAGCACTGTAGCTATCCTTAGGCTATCATGGATGTAGAACAGATTTAAGAGACATTTAAATAAGCCGAAATAGACTCTTTTAAAATGTACCCTCATTGGGAATATGATGATTTTCTGTGAGTCTGAAATATTTTCTGAGAATTTTTTGTGCAAGATTATATTTGAAGTTTTCAGTTTAGAAATCAATCTCTGTAAAGTGCAGGAAGTTGAATGGTGTTAAACAGTGAAGGTGTTTGAAAAAATAACTCTGAGAGTTACTATTCTGATATGTAGTTTAGTTGAAAATCGTCTGCTTCTACAGCGAGTATTACAGTATACAGCTCATTGTTGGCAAATCACATTAAATTGTGATTTGCAGTGAATCACTTGATAAATTTACCTTCTGAAAAGTTCCACTGCTCTCAAAGCCTACAAGGATAAACCAAAGTTGCTGAAGGCTTGGACCCCCCATTAAAAGAACATTGAAAGATTTTTTTGTATTCCAACAGATATATTTGAGTAGCCTCAGTCAGCATTTTGATTTTCACAGACTCAGGCTGGGGTAAAATGAATTTAATTAATCTTATATTATGTATTTCATTTAACTTTTTCATAATAAAATTTTAATGCTTTTTCTCCAAACAGCACTGTTGCTCTTATCAACAACCACGGTAGCTAGAGGAAAGAATAAAGGGTTTTTAATAGACACTACATATCAACTACTAAGGAAAAGGATAGCATTTCTCTATCACACTATTTGAGACATGATTCCTTTTCTCTATCTGAATCTTACAATCTAAGTAGAAGGAACTGCTTTACCTAAGGAAAAATAAAGAAATTATATTATCATTAAATATTTCCGTGCATGACAGTGCCAAAGCAACCTCTCAAATCCCTATAAGAAGGATACACTGACCTCGTTTAGACAACTGATTCAAAATCTGGGTGCATCTAATGGTCGTATTCATACGAGATAATTAACATTTGTGTCACACTCCTTTTCTCAGAATACTCTGAGTTTCATTATAATTGCCATTAACTGGTTAATTATCTTCAGCATGTAAAATGCTAGATGGCAACACGAGCCAGGAGCGTGAAATGGGGATCTAGGCATCCAGGAAATTTTCAAGGAATAGTAATTGCATCCCTTGCACTCACATCCCTCTGTAAATGAGCTCTCCAAAACAATGAAGCTACTACTGCCTCACCTCTTCAGGTCAGCCTTACACTTAAATTAATGTAGCTGCCTAAAATACGAGATGTGGCTCTGCCCTAAAATATTGATGTCTCTCCACTGATTTCACTGGAGGCCTATGGTGCTTCCAAGCAGCATGTGAAGTCAGGTGAGACAAAAGCCTCATTTCCTTCTTGGTACCTGATACCTGCCTCTCAAGCACAGTGTTATCTTTTGAAATATTCCTTGTAGATTTTGAACTTTTCTTATAAGTTCCACTTCATGTGTTGGTAAATACACTGTCTGACTCATAAAGTTTATGTAACTGACAATTATTTTAGCAATGCAAAGGGTAAAACCTTTCTGCTGAAGATTTAGAAACTGCAGATAAGTGTGCAAGCATTAAGAATGCCTTCAGAATCTCCACATTCTGTCCCTGTATTTCTTTACTACTTCTTTATATAGATATTTGATTTCTGAATTAAGTAAGAAGGTAGACTAAATATATAATCAGAATTTAAGCAAAGACAACTGCTGATGATGTCTTAACTACTGGTATGATCAGGTGACTGTTGCCTCTTTGGAAGAAAGAGTGTTACATTGCTGCTAGGTCAAATTAATTTTTAACCTCATGGGAAGAAACACATATTTCATCTGCTGTATTATTCTTTAGAGAATCCTTCAAGTAAATAGTTTACTTTATAAAATTTTGTGTAAAAGCTAACATACAAACATGATACACACATTTTTCTGGAAACAAGGTCTTTCTTGTCAAAGGGATAATTTACATAAAGGATAAATAAAAGTAATTAATTCTAATTTCAGCTCTTTGACTTGCCTTGCATAGGACTGAGAGAATAAGAGAATAACTCACATGATACAGAAAATAACAGGAATAATAGTAGCATTATTTGCTCTATTATTAATGAGATTTAGTCCATGTGTTTTAATAAGGCATTTATGTTTTGTAAACAATAATTCCTAGTTGATCTAAATGAAATATAAGCTTCCTGAGATAGCATTTAAATTTCAGCTGTTGGCTACTATACTGTAATGCCAGACAGTGAAAATAATCAAAAAACCTCCATTTTCTAAATTCACCTGAAAGTGAACGCAGAAATAGAACACAGCTAGAGATGGAAAACATTTATTAGATCATCTAGTTTGTTTCCATGACAATGAAAGATCTTTCCCTACAGTACATTTTCTAGAATTTACTCAATCTAATTTAAGGCTTATACCATTCCTATGGGATGAAGTCTATGGTGTGGTAGGTTAAGAAATTTGCATGGGCAGAAGCCTTCCACTCTTTACACCACATTTCCTGTCTTTTTTTAAAAACTCCCAAATAAAACTTCTTTCTTCCTGTGGTTTAAGTAATCACTACCTATAGCTGCTGCTAGTCTGTCCCTTTTAAATGCTAGCTAAACCAACCTGGACATACTTCCATCTCTCTTCACTATTCTCTTCTGAAACTTTTTACCTTATGCTTTTTCTGAAATCCAGATTTGCTAAAAATGCATGTCCAGAATTATGCACTGTGATCCAAATATCAGAGTCTCAGAAACGTATAGGATAGCATGTTACCCCTTATATTTAACAACTAGAAATACTACACAAAATCTAAGGTAGTCTCCAAATCTTTTTATTTAGTTGATAATCCACCAGTCATGGTCAGCCCCAACAGGCATCTGACTTTTTGTGGAAAAAATTAAGTTGTCATGCTACAAATGATGTTTATCTAAAATTCACTGTTGCCAAAATATTTTCCATATTATCTCCAGCTCAGTTTCTGAGTGATATACAATAAACATATGTTCATCTCTAAGAGTTCAAATAGAAAGTTCCTTTTTCCAACCAGTTCTGCATAAGCCAAAATTTTCATCAACATATAGAAAGATGGTTTACAGAAGATTATAAGGCTACTTGGAAGAGATGCTGATTTTGTGGCAAAATGTACACATACTTTGTTGTATTATATTTCCTGAGGACAACAATATTTAGGTCAGGTTGGATGAGGTATTGAGCAACCTGGTCTAGTGGAAGGTGTCCCTGCCTATGGGACAGTTAGTAGATCATAAAGTTACAAAGGAAAGCTATCCTCACACCTTATTCCTTGTACAATTTGTACAGAGTTCAGGAAAAAAAAAAAAGGAGACCCAGTTTATACATATCTGAAATATTATTTTACAGGATTAAAGATGAGATTTCAAGATAATCAGATAAATCTAACTTTCCTGAGAGAATTTTAGGCATACCTGAGATTGTTTTCCTTCATACAAGCAACAAAGTTGAATATTCTCCTTTGAAGGAAAAAAAAATACATTTCCTATGGAACCATAATTAATTCATGATAATATATGGATACCTGCATAAATGTAGTATCATTCCTAGTTAAATATTCAGACTGCCTTATTTATTATACATGATTATATATCACAAATAAAATGCAGCAGCCCTGCAGCAGAAAGTACAGCTAATCAGCACAAAGTGTATCACAGACAGAAAATATAATCATGTGAAATGGATGCTATGCTTTCACTGCAGAGTTAATACAGACTTCTGCTGTGATACTGTCATTATTCTCCATCACAGCAGCTCTCAGAATCCCCTTTTTCCAGTTTAGTAATGCTTCTAAATTGAACTTCACAATAAGTTTTATGTACAGGCAAAGTCTAGGTCTATATGCAAAGGTCCTTACTATGTTTCTTTTTTTTCTGTAGATGTATATAGGCAGATAAACATAAAATCAGATTCATGCTGGCATTAGTCAATTTGCAATCAGTATAAAGTGCATTCAGATTAATGACTGTAGCATTTCTTTATTTAGTGTATCTAGTTCAGTCTTTGCTAAAGCATGCTCCAAAATAACACTGGATGAAGTAATTAAGTACAAAACCTGTCCAAAGAATAGAAAATTAAAATTTCTTTCTAGATCTGCTCAGTACATAGATTAATCCAGAACAGTGCTGATAAAAACTTTGAAATTAATTTATTAGGCTGAGAACATGTTACCTTCTCTTGGTTTTGGTTATATAACTTAAAGTAGTGCATTCTCTTCTGGAAAGTAAAAAAATCCACCAATGGCCAATAGTGCAAAATCATATTAAAATTTTAAACAAAGGTAAGTTATTTGGGTTTAGGTAGTGTTATGAGCAAAGAAAGACATTGGACTTTTAATTAAGTGCTTTTATGTAATAAATTCAGATTCAACCCCATATAAAATAATAGGCAAAGAAATTAGTTTCTGTAATGTCTTATTCAGGTACAAGGAGATAATGAAATATTCCACTCTCTTGCCGTAACTGAAGTTTTGCATTGCATGAGGAACACATGACATAGGATTTTTTGACATATTCTATTATTTTGCAGCATTTTTTCACCAAATCAGGAGAAGAAAATAATAATAGGCAAGAGACAGAAATAACTGCAACTCAGTGAATAGGTCCATACAACAAACTCTGTTTTCCTATCTTATCTCCACCCAGCTGCACTCCCTACATTTAAGTCTACTCTTTCTACACATTTTCATTTAGGTTAACATTAATTTCTGGAGACAAAACCATATCACATCAATACTACCTCACTCCAAATTTGGAATTGTTGTAATTAAACCCCCAGAATTCCAGTAAAGCTGATGTCCTGCCAAAGACTTATTAAAATATATCTTTTTCTTTCTTCCCTTTAGTTAGCTCATCTCACTTTAGCTGAAGGAGCAGTAGATTTGAGGTTAGTTCTCAATCTGATCTAAGCTCTGGTTTCAATATCCACTTGCTCCAATCAAGGTGAATACATGCAATAAACTTTTTTCCATATGTCACAAGTGCAGTTCAGATATCACCCATGTGTGATCAAAATGAAATATAACTAGTGTATTTTGCATTATTTCCATGAAAGAAAGTGATTTTTAAGACAGCATTTAGACACCAGTGATTATTCTAAAGTTTCCCAACTAAAGGTAAGTAGGAAATGGGTTTATTTCTATATTCAGCCATGAACCAAGACACAGACTTACTCGTAGTGGATTACATCAAAAGACCAAAATCCAGTAAAAATCCCCTTGCATTAGATGGATGGAAGTAATAATAAAATCCACAAAAATGTAGATTTGCATATTTTTCACCAATATACTGTCATAAGGCCACACAAAATTCCATATAGAATTAATTAAAAATAAATAATTATTAATTAATAATTAAAAATAAGTTTTTGTCTGGGCTTAACAGGAGAACAGGATTTTTTGTACACTACTGCAATCTTGTGAGCATAGTCCCTGAGTATCTTGTACAGTTACCCAAATTTTAGTGTCTCCATTACACTTTATACAGTATATTATGTTACAACATCTATAATATTCACATGTGTGTGATATATTACATGTGATATAATGATTTTTTTATCATATTATATTTTAGGAACATGATTTAGTGGTGGACTTGGCAGTCCTGGGTTAACAGTTGCACTTGATGACCTTAAAGGTATTTTCAAACCTAAAGACTTCTGTGTCTCTACAGTTTTAACATGCTTACTGTACCACCTCACAATTGTTAAGAATTTCTTTGAGAATACATTTGCTTTCTTTGCATATGAATAATGTTCAATATTGGAATTTAAAAATTCTGAAATACCTATCTCAAGGAAAAAATCTCGCTGCAGTGAGGACACATCAGCCGTGTAGCTATAGAAACAATCTAATTAGTAATATGAAATAATTTGCAACTGCTAAGATTAAGGGCACAAATCAAAGGCAAGGCACAAAATCCTTATGTATCTCTATGGTACTTAAGTTACTCTGCCACGTGTTCTAATGCCTAGACACAAAACTAAATTCCAAAAAGAAAAGGGAAAATTTAATTTGTGCTTTCATTTGTGTAGACTCACAAACCCAGGATCATAAGACCTCTGCAAATATTTATAAATTAAAATTCATAGATGCTCATGAGGTATTAAATAAGACACATACTCCTGCTGTGAAGTGCACATGATTTTCCTGACACTACAAAGAAGATGTTGGCAGTGGCAAGTGTAGAATTCAGACCTCTGTACTTGCCAGGTTCTTTGACTGAAAAACACCATTCTTTCTTCTCATGCTTTATTAAAGAAAAAAGAGATTTGAATTATGATTGCAGGTAGCCCTCATGCATCCCGATTATGCTGTGTCTTACAAATGAGCAACTTTAACATGAAAGATACATACTAAGCACAAGCAAGATTTCATGGACATAAATAATTTGAATTATTCAGCTTTTTATATTCTTCCTGCATTTTAAAACCTTTTTTGTCCTCCCTGACGCTTTTCTAAATCCTCCATAGTATGAGAGGTAGAAGAAGCATGTCTTATTGGAAGAGTTCTTGCAAACAGGGCACTTAGAAGATTTTACTGCAGGTTATTTGAATAATGATTGAACTGTGTTAGTCACTGTGATACAGAAGAGATATAAAAATTGAGTTTTCTCTAAAAAGCTCATTGTTCTTGTAATTTTGTAGCAGAACAATGCCACCATTATCAGGGAAAAAATGAAGGTCCTTAAGTGAATGAATGACTGAATAGCCTTGGGGCCCTCAAATTCCCCCAAAATGCACTTTTCTGAGTGCAATCTGAAGACACAAGAGCAACAACCTAAAATATAATATTAGGAAAACCAAGAAATGTACAGAGAAACATCAGTGTATAGAAGTGGAGAGGGTAAGAGAGGAGGAGAGATTTTAAACATCCTGTTTCAGGCAAAGATTTGAATGTTATTTTAATTAGATTTGGATATCTATACTTGAAAATATGTTTTGTAGGATAAGAAATAATAAATCAATTATTGTAAAGTCTTCTTGATAGTCCGAGGTTCCATCTTTTAGTAATGTTTCATTGATCATCTCCTTCAGTCACTTTAGAAATATTTTGAAAATCTTTTAGAAAGAAACACTAAAATTTGCAAGAAATATCCTTATTTCATTATTCTATTTATTTAACACAGAAATTATGTTTTATTTACAATAACTATATGTCCGTAATGCATGCCAAAATGTCTTATATTTGGTGGCCAGTAGTTATACCACAGAGTAAAATTTTTGGTTGAGAGCATTTCTCTGTGACTATATGTCCTATTTTATAGGTTAATAATGAAAACTCTCTTAGAGCAATTATAATTGCATTACTTGCTTGTCAACTTAGTTTTGTACGCCTTTCACAACTAAAGGTAATTGTTCCTTTTATGATATATGTGACTTCTACTTTCTAAGAGACAAAGCCTTAAAACTTATTTATTCAAAATATTGATGAAGTTTCATAATAAAAAGTTGTCTTGAATACCAGAAGATGGGAATTTGGAAGTGTATCTTAATCAGAAAGATGACTCAAATATTGCAGCAAGGATAATGTGTATTAATCAAGACATATTTCGTTCTTATAAATAAAGACACCACGCAAGTTCCCTCTGATTTGCAATATATCCAACTCAATTCTTATTATAAAATGAACAAAATTAATGTTTCAGCATTTCAATCTCTAATCTCTTTCAAACTTAGGCAACTTTGGGACAAAACTCTCCAATACATAAGATTTTTATTTCATTTCTCTATCTCATAATTATTCCTTGTCAGGTTCAGAACAAGAAAGCAGCTTTCAGAAAGCTGACTTTGCCTCCTTATTGCAAAGCACATGCTGAAGAGAAGCCAAGGACTTGAAATACCTCCAGCTTCTGCTTCAAACCTTTTATCTCAGGGTAAAGTTAAAATTATGCTATTACCTCCAAAACTCATCTCAGATTTCACAATTTTTCAGGGGTCAATATTATATTCATTTATTCCTTTCTCAGAACCCAGTAAATCATTTGAGGCTCAATACCAATCTTTCCTGAACATTTTTGAAATACAGTTTTCTATGAGGAAACCTTCATTTTGCCTTTATAGTGCAAAGTCAAGGGAATATTCCTGAGAAATCTATAGGGATGATGGGTCCATAGTTAGCAACTGGTAGGGCAATCCCATCACAGCATACAGGAAAGGAGCTGGGTAACTGCAGGACTCCTCCCTTCCACTCTCTCCAGCTTAGCCAGACCTATACAGCCAAACATCCCAATGTTATTTGTGCTATTCTGTCCAGCTGTAAGATGTGATATTAGAGGATTAAAAATGTTTGTTTTCCCTTTTAGCTCTTTTTCTACACATAATCAAACTATACTCAAAAGAACAGAAGAGAAAGAAATAATGAAGAAATGTTCAGATGCACACCAACAGGAGTGGTCTTTATTCCACTGCCTCAGTAAATAAATAACTGTAGCAGGAACAGCAGCAAAACTTCTCAATCTAGGAACAAAGTGAAGACATAGCATTTTTCTGACAAAGGAAGTTTTGTTTTTCAAAGCCTAATGTTTCTACAATGCAGTGTAATTACTGCTCCTGACCTGGTAAAGGGATAGTGCCATTAGCAGGCAGATTGTACCATAAATGTGCATGTGATTAGTAACCAAAAAGGAAAAAAGCTAAAAGGATAAAAGAGCATAAAGGAGGTGATAGATACATGAGAGCTGCTAACCATTTTTATGTGCAGTTTTGGACTCAAAAGTTTAAGAAAGATTGAGCACTTAGTGTCCAAAGAAGGGTAAAAGAGATGGTGAAGGGCCTTGAGGAGAAGCCATATGAGGAGTGGCTGAGGTCACTCGGTCTGTTCAAGAAGAGGACACTGAGGGCACACCTCATTGCAGTTACAATTTCCACATGAGAGGAAGAGGAGGGGCAGGCAGTGATCCCCGCTCTGTGGTCCCAGTGACAGGCCCTGAGGGAATGGCCTGGAGGTTAGGGATGGATATTAGGAAAAGGTTTTCACCCAGAGGGTGGCTGGGCACTGGAACAGCTCCTCAGGGAAGGGGTCACAGCATCAGCCTGACGCGTTCAAGGAGCACTTGGACAATGCTCTTGGGCACATGGTGTGACTCCTGGGGATGGCCCTGTGCTAGGCTGGGAGTTGGAATTTTATGATCCTTGCGGTCCATTCCAACTCGGAATATTCTGTGATTTTTTTAACATACTTGGTAAAGAGCAAAGAAGGACTGGTGAAGACTCTCACTACGAGCTTTTGACCACACAGTTGGGAAAAATGAAATATTTATTCATGAGTCTGACCAGCTACAGGAAACAGTCCGAGGTATTGACTTTGCTTCACATCAATACAAAAAACTCCCAGCTGAGGCAGGTCTGCTTAGTACTCATGCCAGTTTTATTAGAGTGAGAGCACCCTGAAGAAGAGCAAAATGGATACATGGGGCTAGTTATTGTTTTAGTCACCACAGCTCAATCTGTCCTCACATACACCTTTTATCTAATCAATGGTCAACAGTTGCAGTCTTGATTTCAGGATGTTGGAAGACGCAGTTTCCATTAAATACTGGGCTCTCATCATTAAACAAATCTCTTTAATGTTTCAACTATACAATATCATAGTCATTTTTAATATCATGATCTCTGCCTTTTCTTTTTCCAGAAAAAGAAGATAATACTCACATCTTATTGGGCTGTTCTGAGAAATGACAGGAATCATCTGAGTTATTCAAGAATAGAAAGAGATTTTTTTATATATTCTCTTCAAAAAGTTGTACTTGGTAACTCAAATATTCCTTAGATTTCTGTTGCTCTCACTCAAGTGAGGAAAAAAAAATAAGTTCTAAAGCATATTTAATCATTTCTAAATTTAGGATTATTTAAATTTCTGACTTTAACCATATTAGCTGAATTGAGAAAAATTATCCACCTCTGATCCATCCTCTTTTTTTCTTCCTAGTGGGAGGTTAGAATCATATGCCAGCTAGGATTTTATTGCCATCATCAGATAACAGCAGTTGATGCACAATGAGAATAGAGAGAAACCTGTTATGGCTGCAAATATCCACAGCTCTGTGAGATTCATGGAGGAAGCATATGTCACCTTATTAAATCTGTAGCAACTGAGGTGGAAGTGACAGAAGGTATCTCTCCAGAGCTAGAAGAGAGGGGAAAAGAAATGGTTCTGTAAGGAAATCTCTTACTTCCCTCTCTCTGAAAATATCTGCAGCAGAATGTCACAGGAATGGTTTTTCCTAGAAATCAGGAGTTAAAAACAAACCCAAAACCCAACAGCAACCAAGATGGGATGGAATACAGAACTTCCTCTGAGAAAGAAATAGCTTTGGGCCAAGTTAGTGTGTCCAGTTGCTTCCTCCAAAGGAAATAGAAACATGAGAAGAAGATGAGAAAAATCATGCTACTTGTCCAGCTTTGTCCCAGAGAAGCCAATCAAGGGCCAAAGGATAGATGGATACACTTATTTGCAGCTCAAGGAGGACATAAGAGTGCTCTGTGAGGAGCATTTGGCAAAGGTGCAGAGACAACCAAATACACAGCTCGATGAGTTTCTCTCTGCCTTTTATATACAACTTGCTGTCCCAGCTGCCAGCCTTCCCTTTGTGTTCAGAGAAGTTTATATATCCACATAGGGGTTCACCTGAATGTGGCTTAATTCTCTGATTTTAGGAAGAAAATAAGATAGAGGATTATATGACATTGACAACTTTCCTACAGTAATACAGAGATCTAAGGCTGGAATTAGCTTAGTTTTGGAATTCTGATTGTGTCTGAGGCAAAACACAGACAGCTAAGAACAAGGGGAGGAAATAGCTTTGCTATGTCCTTAATATATTAAGGATGCATTTACAAACACTGTGTATTTTTTACTTGAGAAAGCACAACAGCTACAAATTTGAGTAATATATTTAAAACAGGGTTCTATAAATCTAGTATGGAGGTAAAAAAGGAGCAGATGTGAAAATCCCAACAAACTAGATTTTTAAAGGTAGCTACAGACAAGCTAGTATTGAAAAGGGAGGAGAGGCAGTTTCCCTACAGTATTCAGCAGTACTGCATCACAGAATATGGATAATATGCTGTCAGTTCTAACACCATTAGGGTAGTTTTCTTCTTGGCTCCTAGACTAGTAATATTTGAAAATGCAATGTTCTCTTAGAATATTAGCAAACCTCTTGCTAAGTGGAACCAATATAGTCAGGAAAAAAAACAACTCAAATCAATTCTACAGAAAGATTCTGACTATTTTTTTCCCCAACAAGAAAGAGAAAATTATCTTTTTCCTTGAATGTCAAAGTAATGATTAATAACACCATAAAAAAACCCAATTGTCTGTGACAGTAATTCTTGACATCATTTGATGGCTTCATTATAAAATGGAGCTTTGGTAAATAGCTACTAGATATATTAAGGAAACAAAACAGAAAATTAAATAATGAAAAGAAATCATATGTTTCTGCTAAAATGATACTTTCAGTGTAAATTTCTAGTTTTGCCAACTAGCTAATTTATTATGGCACTTTATTAATCTTTCAAAAATCAGTGTATTTATGTAAAAGAGGCTACCAAGGGATTTCAAAAGTGAAAACTCTTAAGAGTCTTCAAAAACACTGGAGTTTAGTTGAATGAAATAAAATACAATTTGTTTTTTCAAACTAAGTGTATCTAATTTCAAAATGAGATAATTCCTGAGTCTCTACATTACACAGAATTTGGTGAACAATCCTTGTACTGGTTTTAGGCTCAATATATTAGTTATGTTATGCCCCTGTGTGGCCAAGCTAGACAGCAAACTCACTTTCCCAGAACCGTAAAAAATCCTATCAGGATGTCATGTGAGAAACCAAGTTTAGGTAAACTGACAGCTTTCCATTTTCTGAGAAAAGCTTCTAATATAAACTGCAGTAGCAAGATTGGATTGATAGTCCTCTGTACACTTTATATCAATTTTAGTCACAGAAGATGCTTGCCATTATGCAGTAATGTGTTAATCTGAATACTGCCCAAAGCAATTATGATTCTCAAAGCATGTTGCTACAAATAGAGCATCCAACAGCACAGTATTTGTACACTAAATGAAGAATGGCAATCTGAAAATCCAGCTTACTTAATTACTAAAGGTTTAATCAATATTTTAAAACTTTATTGCATTGTCTTTTGTCATTTGAATGAATAGTATATCACTGAAGGTAATCAGACAAATTTTAGACTGCAAAAAAAGCAAACCACCTTTAGATGCTGCTGTAAAATTTGGATGTAGTGTAAGTAATGTAATGTATGTTTTTATAAAAGGTCTCTTGATTTCTTTTTTGGCCACATGAAGAACTTATTCCATAAACTAGCTATTTGCCAAATGCTCAAAATGCAAAACAATTCTTATGGTTTCCCAGCATGAGGTAATTCTAATAATTTTTCAGGCAAAAATAACTTATTACCCAGGAAATAGCACCACAAGCCCCAGCACAAGTGTAACACAATTTTGAGGTAAGATGATAGCTCTTACTGCTTCAGCTGGCTGGAGTTGGTAATGTCAGAGCTGGGTAGGAACAGGAGGGAGGCCCAGCAGATCAGCTCTCTCTTTTACACTCACAATAGCATCTTACAGGAAAGTGCTGGCAGAAGAGAACTCAGCAGCAATATTCCTCCATTAGAAGCTGCTGGGAGGGGATAACTAAACCCATTCAAGTACTAAAATCAATCAATCACAAGGAGCTTAATAGCATTTAGGTCCTCTCTCATCAGCCACTGCAAAGCCAAAACTCTGCAAATAAAAACCCAACTTATGTAAAGTTTTTGTGGGAAATTACATAAAACAGTTTAATGTATGTTCCTGTCAATGTTTAGCACAGCATCAGAAAGCAAAGCCCAAGATCCCTATCTTTCCTTCAACAAAATCTCAGCATATTTAAACTTTCTGAAGAACTGAAGAACAACTCCAAGAACAGATTATATGAAATTTAGGAGGAATGGTTATTCAATTAATATTATCTGTATGCTACCTCCTTTCCTATGACTTTGTTTTACACTTCATTATCTACTGTACAATTTGTATGCATTAACCTGTTTTCTTCACATTATTACTTTGTGGCAGTAGCAGTTAATCACTCTATGTGTAATGTCAGCCATTCTCTAAAAAGCACAAGCTCTGACTTGTGCTTTTTTGATGTAAAAACAGAAAAAACCATATTCCAAAGAGAAAGGATCATCAAAGGACAAAATATATAACTTTGAAGACTACAGAGATAGACCACATTTTACCTCATCAAAGCAGACTCTCACATGCGGGAAGTACACCACAGTTCTGAAGCATAAACTCTTAATGCATGAACAATTATTTTTTAGCAAGTGCCTTACATTTATCATGCAAAGCTTTAAGTGAAAAATCTACCTAAATGATATACTACATTAATTTAATTTCAAAAAATAGAACAGATCAGTAAGATCTGTTAAAAAAAATCAGTAAGACTATCAAAGGACTACCACCTGAAATAAATGCCAGTGAGATTTTTTGGTGACTAAAAGATGACTTTTTCAAAGACCTTTTATAAAGATCAGATTTAAAATATGAAGAGTTATTCAGAAGAGGGAATCTTTTTACTCCATAACCTTAAAATACTTCCACCTAATGTTAGTATCAGAAGACAGAGAAAGTATGAATTAGTCTCTCACAATTACTGCTGAATATTGCTTAAAAATTGCACAGTGTTTTCTCGAGGCCAAAAGCATTGATATCTTGAAAAACACGACAGTGCTCCTTATAAATACAGAAATATTCTCATCCTAAGTAAAACAGCCCATACTAGGTAGGAGGCTCCCTTTCCTAACAATCCTTTCATGTTTGCCAGTCTTCTAGAATAAATATACTCCAAATCTAAGGCACGGCAAATGAATAAAATAACTCTGTCTTTTGATTTGATACCATATGCAGCTTTTGCCCAAGTCTCACAAGCAAAATAAGCCCCGAAAAGCACCATGCACTTGTATTTGTAAAAAAAAAATCAGCAAAAAGCATGCACCTTGAGCTACAGAAAGCATGTACTCTGATGTGCAAAAGCAGATCCAGGGAATCAGGACTGGGATGGCAGCTGATTAGAACAGTTGCTAAGGGCTTTGCTGGTTGCTGCAGGCCTGAAACTATGCACTTGGAAATATGCACAGCTTTACAATCACAGCTGATAATACGTAAATTATTGCTCCATTTTGTAGAGCTTCAAATATTTCACAGTATACCAAATGGATATAAGAAAAATCTCATCGAATACAGATTTCATATATACCGAAAAACACCTTCATTCACAACTGTGATTATGATTGCTAAAACTACCAACAAAATTTTACATACCTAATTAGAAATTCATAACCAAGATAACAAAACTTGAGAACAGTAACAATAAATAAATATTAAAATATTTTGAAAGGAAAGATCAGCAGTAAGGGACAGAGTCCTTGCAATAAAATTCTGGAAAATAATATTATAACAATTTTCTGAAGTATAAATTGCAGAAATCCCTGTATTTAAGAAACAATATCCCATTTAAAAGAGATTTCTCCCACAGAGACAGAGAAGATTAAAATGCTGGATATAGTCTCTGCCTATTACTTCCACCCTTTTTCCAGAATGTTTCCATCAGTGCACTATCTTTATAAAAAAAATACAGGATTCTTTTTCTTCCTGACCTGCACTTCCACTCTCTTAGATAAAATTACTAATATTTTTTATTTTTAATATTTCATAGCAGTATGAAAAAGTTCTAAACATCGATACTATAATATGTTTACTGAATAATGACACAGAAATGTGGCATTATTAATTCATTTTACCCCTCCAAAAATCCAAAGAAACCAATTCAAAAACTGTCTCTCACCAATAAACAACTTTCACCCATCATCTCTAATTCCCACAAAACAACAGCTATTCATAAAGATACCCTACAGAGCTGACTGACCTGCTGCAAAGCATTCAATAATCAGCTATAATTTGGCCAGTTAAAAATATCATTTTGAAAAGCATCACACACAGGATCTAAATCTTCTGAAAAAAAGGAACTGCTTTCTATTTTGCAAAAGGTATGCAGGACTACTAATTTGCATTTTCCAATAAATTATGTATGGTTAAACAGACACATCTCTGAGCATTTAATCTTTTCACTGCCATATCCACATAGAAATCATTTTCTCTGACAAATTTGTTTATGAATATTTAATATGCTTTAAGGATTACAGCTAATAATGCTAGCTTCTAATGGCAGCTAATGTACTTGAAAGATACATAACCATCTTAAATATTTTATTCTATATTTGCTGGCTTTATTTCTGCAGATTGAGTTCTCAAGTAAATCCTTACATAAAACATAAAAACACTAACAGACTCACTGTTACCATAAAAATATTAATATCTAGGAGTGCAGTTATAAAAGTACCCCACTGAAAAGCATGCAGATAGATTGCCATCAGCATAAAAATAAAAATGATAAAGCAAAAATATTTCATTTCTACTTACCTAGTGTTGTTCAACGTTTGTCCAAAAAGATCATTTTGTAAAATATTTGGAGGGGATGAGAAAACCCCATGAAAATGAGATAAAACAGAATTGCAGACCTGGCGCAGTGTTTCAAATTGCATTTTCTCCCTTTCTTTCCCTTCTATTTTTCTTCACCACCTGTCTTAAAAGTCATCTATTTTGTACACACCATCAAATACAAATATGCCAATCAAGTTCCATATTTCTCCTGATCTCTGTAAAAACTGTGCCTAAATGAGCAGGGGCTGATAGTTAATTGTACAGTCATTATTCTTCTAATTCAGTCGTAGAAGATTTAGTACCCGAGAGGCTTTCTCCTGACTGTAGCAAGAATTCTAAACAGCAGTAAGCTTTTTGGGCATTCCCAGCTGAAGTGTGAAGCTGAGCTGCTTTCATGTACTCTACTCATATTTCTCTAAGCCTATTAAAAACACGCAGTGAATAGATGCTGTCGTCAGGAGTTTCAGCACATCTGGCTGCCAGCAATAAAATCTCAGAAGTAAAAAAAAGGAGGACAAGGCATCCTCACACTGTTACTACTGTCTAAGAGGAGGAGGATTTCTGCATCTTCCCCTCCTCCTTCCCTCCCCTCTAAAAATGACTAATATCCGTGACCATGTATGTAGAATTCCTAATTTTTTGTAATGTAAAGGCAATTCCAAAGGACAGAAAGACCACTCAAAAAAATTCTGCACATAATAAACAACATGTAGCACTGAGACTGTAACAATAGATCTTTTGTCTCATATCTGAAAAGCTATACTGTATCTGAGATAACAGGTTTTTAGTACAAACATTTAAATGTAGTATCAATTCATGACTGAAGCAAACAGTATATATTCTATACCTAACCACTCTCTCAGGGACTGTACGTACAGCATCAAGGCAATTATTTATCATGCAAACTTGAACAAGTACTAAAAGGAATGGGTGCATTATATATAAGCCCTGCATTTCAAAATGAAACATCTTCAGTACCTTTTAAAAGTTTATTGCACTGAATCAGCCATGATAGAACTGAGAAAAATCAGTCACTTCTTAGGGTGCTCCAAACTCATCTACTTCCAGGAAAACCCACTATTTTAGGAGCCTGTGTACTGGTACACATAAGTATCAGATAGCAAAGAGCAAGAAGCAGAATCAGCCGTCTAACAGAAGAGAGAGAGATTTTGCAACATAGTATGTACTGTGAATACCACAAAATGTACAGAAAATAAGTATCCCTGACTAAAAACCCTTTTTTTTTTCTTTCAATGCTTGTGCCAGAGGATGACGTTACATAACAGCACAGAAAATATTTTATCACTGTCAAATTAAAAAATAACAATTAAAAGTATTTTCTTCATAACATTTGCTTTTCTATCCACAGTTTTTAACATCTTAGCACTAATTACAAAATTTCCAAATAAAGCGACATAAAATGAGGTCCATCATTAAAGCTCTTCCACTGAAAGCAATTTGAATCTCAGATAATGTGGGAATAAGCATCTTTCCAGCTAACTGAAGTGTGTTGATGTGCTCAGAAGGAAAAAGCCATGTAGGCTTCTTTGGCCAGAGGGATGGCAGCTACAACACAGATTTTAAAAGGAAAAAGAAATGGGAACAAATTCATCTCCTGGCCCCTGAAAATAAGATATATATGCGAGTCCCCACTGCAACCCACATTACATATTTTAAAAACAATTGTGAAAATATCTGCTAAAAAATCTGTTTGCAAAACTCACGTGAAACCCTACAAAATACAATCCAAAATAGTTTTTAATACCTGTTTTTCTGTCCATAGCAAACTGTGCATTATGGAAATATCTATATTTGAGCAATGTATTACAATTTGTGATAAAAGTAATGGGCTCCATGTCTGTCAAAGCTGGTAACTTTTGAGATTTTTAAGTAAGAGCTGATGGATATTTGTGGCTATTTTGCCATAATAAAATGAAAAAAATAATACTTGGTAACCACCTTACCTATATTACAGAGAATTCCTGTTTAGAATGCAAGAAAATTTGCCTTTACATTTACTCCATTAAAAAAAAAAATAAATCTTATCTGCTCCAAGAAACAGAGTGTTCTTGTCACAAAAGTTCAAGTCATTCCAATCAGTATAATATGCACTGCTTAACAGTTCAGAGGCAATGTTGGCCATGGAGTATTTTATCATATATTTTGAGTACATTACCCTTTTGTTGTGTGCCTTACGAATGGGCATCACAGTCAAAATGTTCCTGTAGCTGCAACCAAGTTCTGAATATTTGACATTCATCTTTATATGTCTTCATTCTCAGATATTTAAAATG
>VYXF01003035.1:830656-881126 GCA_013397295.1 Polioptila caerulea
GGGAAGGGCAGTGATTTACTGTAAATTCTAAGGTTCAGGAAATTATACCCTCAGCATTCCCAAATCAAAAGCTTCACATAAGAATGTTGGAAGAGAGATGGATTCGTTTTCTACCTATTTGATATTGAACTTGAGATCTCATTTTCTGTCCTTCAGAACACTCTACACTCTCCAATATCCACATTAGAAGAAAAAGATGTCCTATATGAACAGGCTTGGGTTTTTTGGAACACTCCTAATCATGTACTTAATAAGCACCAGGTAAGCCAAGCACAGCTCAAGCACTTCTGTTTCTAGCATTTCCTATCCTATTTCTAGTATTTCATGTTCCTGAGGACCTCATTAAAATAATTTTGACAGTGATCTTTATTATGGTATTTGGTGTATTTACACTTGAAAAAATATATATGCTCATGCTCTGCTATTTATGGTTTATAATATGGTTTAATAATAATACATTTCATTTCCACACTAATTTTATCGAGGATTTCATGGAAAGGAAGACCAAGTACTTTAAAGATATTGCAGAGAAAGAGCAAAATGAGCAATAGATAGTCTGAACAACTACCTGACGTGGTTGACAGCCTATGTCAAAATGAAAAGACAAGCCTGAGAAAGCATCATTGCATCCATTAAGCCAAGCTGCACTGAGGTCCATACACATACCTCTCTCTGTAGCCAAACTGAATCCTAATAAATGTCCACCAGATACTAGTTTTTAAGAATAAAAGTAATCTAGAAAGCTCCCAAACATGAGCATTTTCAAATTTGTAAAAAATATTTCTATTTCAAACATAAGATTAAACTTCCTTAAATTGATTCTATATTTCAAAAACATAAATCTATTGCACAAATAAGTTGACAATATGTATAAATATGTTATCTCAAACATTATTTACATCCAGCACTTATAGGCATATAAAAAAGATTTCACAGGATGTTGTAGTTTAAACAAGGTAGAGTCATACAAACTTATTAAAGCTATGCATTACAGCTTATAAGACAAAGATTTTTGTGTGATAAAAGATACCATCAAGAACGATTTTGGATGCAATTCCATTCTAATCTACTGGATAGTATGCAGTTGTAGTTTGATGGAAACACAGAAGAAAACTGTAGAGATAAGTCACTTGGAGTTTGGGGATAGAAGTGGAATTTTTTGAATGTACAGAAAGTCTAATGTCTACTGTTTTTTCCAACTAGATACTACATAAAATTTTGTAATGAATAGCACATAAATACCTGTATTACACCACCATTGCTCTCCAATATGCCCTTATCAAAGCAATTAGTTAAATACTCATGATTTAAAAATTTTGACTGACATTCATTATGAAAAGAAAAAAGTTCTGAACAAATTCTTTTCAAACAGGTAAGGTAACAAGGGTGGCCTTGGACATTAGATGGTTGTATTGTCACTGTTTATAAGACTTCTCCTTTTGGGTCAGCAAACTGATGCTCCAAGGTGGGACATGACTTTAGGGACTATTGGAAATTCCATTCAAGGATGGGCATTTCACTTCACTACTGCCAAGTGAAATGCCTTTCTTTTGGGATAAAACACACACCCATTTTTATTTCATCGCATCAATATTCAAAGGTTCATTTTCACAAGAAAAGTTTAGCAACTAATACAAAATCTACAAGTGTAAATTAAAGCACATAACAACAGGAGTCATACAAGCCAGTATTCTGAATACCTACTATAGAAAATAATAAAAAAAGAGATACAGATAAAGCCTCAGACCAAAAAGGATAAAAGTACCTAAATCCAGGCTACAGGGAAGCATCAGTCTCTGTCCAAGAGTTGTAAAAATGAATCTTTTTGTTCTGCTGGTGCCTGAGAAGTCATTCAAAATGCACCATTCTTCTTATTGCAGGTAGTTGGGCAGTCAGAACAGTGTTAGGAAGCATGGAAAACTGAGTCCCAGGTTTCTCTACTGGCCTCCTAAAATATACCCACAAAGTTCTTGTCAACATCCCCCTGGTTATTCCTAAGGGAATTTGTCTTTGCTGTTGACACTGTTCTCTCTCCCGTAAAATAATTAAATATTGAAAGAACTGTTTAATTCACTGAGTTAAACATTAATCAAGAATGGAAAAGTGATACTGATTTTAATCCTTGGTAGTCAGGTCACAGATCTACAATGGAAGATACTGAAATTCCAGCTAAGAGAACAAACCTTGTTACAGAAAATATCCACTACTGAAGTACAGTAATGTGAAAGTAAATTCATCTTAGGCTATAAAATATGGGGGTTTTTTCTTCTGTTTTATTCCCAGTATCTTCACCTTTCTTTATTTCTTTTTTGAGGCATTCCATTCTAGTTATTTAATTCTTTTCAGTGTCCTTCTTCATATTTTTCCCATGAAGCCATTTAAATTAATCTATACTCTCCCTTTAGTGTAAGTTACACCATTGAGGCCAATAGATGAGACTTAAAAATCTGGACAGTCTGTTTATCCCTTTTTTGCTCCATATTGCCATCTATCATCATGACTAATATGCTTGAGGAGACTGGGTAATTTCATAGGGCAAAAGTATCTATACAGTTAAATTCCAGCAATCTCTGTGCAAATTTGTATCATCACAGGAGGAGAAAGACTCAAGTCAGTGGGCACAGATGAAGAGTGGGCAGAACTGAGAGCCATTACTCATTGACTTTCACAGCAGAAAGACAGAGCATGGTCAGCAAATAGCCACAACATTGCCATCTGAACTCTGACAAGATTATCAAGTGATAGGAAAAGATGTTTAAGTTATTGTGATCCTCCACCATATCACAGAACAATTAGGATAGAAAAACTTGAGATATCACTATAGGCTGTACTGATTCTAGGGCTCATGGAACTGCCTCCCAGGTGTATTTAACTCCCTCTTCTCATTTTCCATCAGACTTGCTGTTAGTGGCATCCCATTAGTGGCACAAAGGACTCACAAAACTTTATCTCCTGTTCCCCCAGCAGTAATATCAAACAATGAAATAATAATAACTTATCCTTAGAATAAGCTTCAAAAAACAGTTTATCATCACAAACCCTGTAAACATATTCTCTATTAAATATTTTAGGATCTGAAGTTTGAGTGATGTGATTAAGGTTGCAGGTAAGAATAACGTCAGTTGTCCACACAAGAGGTGTGGACTCCAAGCCCTTCTCCTACCAACTGCACAAGATAATAGAACTTTGCTGTTCCAAAGTCTGTTGAAATACATTCCTTGCAGCATCAAGTGTTTAAGTAGCCTAATTCCAGTGAAATCAGGGATAACACTGCATGCCAACAGTCTTTGGATTAAGGCCCAAAAGCGCAGTTCAGCACTATGCCTCTAGCACGTTTCCAAATATTGGAACTTCTCTAGTGCCAGTGGAAGCAGCCTGTGCACCCTTCCCCAGTCACGAACTCGCCCAGCAAGTACAACAATACCCAAAATGGTAAAGAGGATGCTCTCATTAACCTACTTACATTGAGGATAAAATAACTGTTCATTTACCTTTAGCACCTTGACAGGTATCTAGATATTCCCCTCTCCGAAAATTCTCAGTACTTATGTCTTCAACACACAGGGAAAAAAGGTAAGCAACTGTCTGCTTTTTAATAAAAGACAAAATTAACCTTGACATCTATAGATTCTCAGGGAAGTCAAGGAGTACAAAGTACATCAGCCCAACAAGCCAAGTCTTGATGGGAAATTTCAGATCAGCTTTGGACTTCCTAAGTAGAAAAGTGCCAACTGTACTTAATTAGATGTGCTGAGTTCTGTGAGGACACAACATAACTCACTGCCCTGCATCTCATCATGGTCTAAGTAGATGAAAGAAATAACCATGATCCACTGATCAGGATGGCTTTAAAACTTCCTAAAAAGTGGCAAGCAAGTTAAACATGATATTTTGTCTGCATATACTTACTACTTAGGAAAGAAGATATTCTACAAATAAAATACTTGGAAGTTGAGATTTTATATTTTTTATCAGTTCCTTGATAACAAAATTCTAAATGTATTAAATGAAAAAATAAAGACTTGTGAAAGTTAAATGTCAGATGACTTACAATAAATACTTTTACTGATAAAACAACTCTACTTGTTTTAAAACTCAGATAACCCAATGGTAGTTCAAACTTTGTTCCTTACACAGATCCTAGGAAATGTGCCATATGTTCACTTGGGAAACCCCACTGTTAGGGCTGGTATGGACACGCACAAAAACTGGCACTGACCACACACAAATTGTGCATTTGAGGATGAGTAAAATGGGGGAAAAAACAAATAAATGAGACAAGGGAAATAGGAAAATTATAATCTAAAAACCTTTTGTTATTTGTCATAATAGACTATACCACAACAGTACTCATTCTTGAAATGAATAAGTATGCCTCACAACTAGGTATACCTCCCAGTATAATTATTTTTAAGATATCTTTAACATCAATAACTTTGACTAATTGTTTAATTTCCTTAGCTCACTACTCAGTATAGATTATGGCTTCTCAAACCTCTCTGTGGAATTCTCTGTAGTACATTTACTGAAAGGCAATAGGGGAAATTTTATTTAAATATGACAAGGCATAGAATAGTTGCAAATAATAACAAAAAATGTGTAATTTTAATTATTTCTCTTATCATTTTCCTTCTGAATGTTACACAATATATACAACTTGCTTGGCCTGTAATAAAATTCCATCATCTTTTTCTACCTCACTTGCCAGTTCTGGGCTTTTCATAGTATTCCTTGCTTAGAGAGGTCTATGCTTAAAAATGAAGATGTTACTGATTTTAGGCAAATTCAGAGGCTGAATTTAGATTGTTTGACCTTAACATCAAAGACATCCAGATTCAACCCATCTAAATGTAGATGACTAAGAAATGCAGTTTGGAAAGCTAGCCACCTTTTTCTTCCTGTATAATTAATAGAAAGAGAGAGGAACATGTAGGGGGAAAATATAATGTGATCCAAAATTGCATGAGCACCCAAAAATAGATTTAATGAAGTGTTCTTATGCTTTTCTAATTATTTAGGAGGTAGGAATATAAATCTGTGATTTCATTTCTATTGCTAGATCTGAGAACACTTTCCAGTCCCTGACTTAGCTGTGTTCTGACACCATATCTGAAAAAAATCCAGGTGTGTGCATTCTCTCCCTTTTTCCAACTCATGTATTTTCCCCACATATAACACAGGTATTTTAGGGATCTTCATGGTTTCTCACAAAACTCCTGTTGATGGCAGATGTCACATATAAAAAAGAAGCCTTAAAATCCAGGGATATGGGGTTTTTAAACCACTATCCTGATTTAAGACATAATTTCTATGAAGAGCTACTGAGGCAGAAATCACATTTGGCAAACAAGAAAACCAACCTATTTGTCTAATAAATGCACAAATCAATTATTCAACCTGCAAGAGCATGATTCTATTTTGTAGTAGAATAATTCATAAACATTACTATTTTTTTTGTTTTATTTCTGCAGGGCTGGTCAGCTTCCTACAGGAGAAATACATCTCCACAAAATAAATTTCTTGAAACTCTGGGTCAAATGATGGTCCCATAGTCAGTTCTCTGTTTTCCTAGAGCTCTGATAGTTTATTGAAATGGTTAGGCATCCTAACCTTTTAGTATGAGTATATTCATTTGTCCATGTAGTAAATAATATATAAATAATATTTCTAAAAGTATTAAAGGAGTGCTAGTAAGGTGGAAGAATCAGAGTTAGAAAATATCTAAGTGAGACTTGATTCCTCTGGTTAAAGGAATAGCTCCATTATCCAACAGGAACATCAAATTTTCTATACACTGCAGAAGTAGAGGAGTACATGTAATACACAAGGAAACAAAAGGCTCAATATTTAGTAGATGCTGCACCTTGTAGAATGTGTGGTTTAAAATACTATATTTCAACTAATTTTAGTAGAACCACCCTTCAGCAGAATTACAATCAATTGATATTTCCTTGCACCTAATTATAGCCCATGAATCCTGCTTTATGCCTCATTTGCAGTTCTGGATGGTTCACCAATGAGATGTGTCTCACTAGACAAGAACTGCTGGCCTAGAACAGAGATTGGATTGATTTTTGAAACAGGGAACTGAAAACTTCATCTGCTACAAAAGAGATTTCTGTTCTTCAAGATCATAGAAAGTGATCATTTTTCACCTTTCAAAAACACAAATGGTGATTTCAAATACTACTAAAAAGTATTATGCATGATTAATAATATAAAATACTAATAGCAGAACCTGAAAATACACTCACTAACAGTTTGCTAACCTGTCTTTCCATTCCAGGATGAGATATTCAAGGTGTAAGTTGATATCTTCAGTGCTCACAGGCAATTTGTACTTTTATCCCTTATTCTCCAAATTATAGCAATCTAAGCAAACAGTCAGCAAAAACTAAATCCTACCACAGTCCAACAATGATTACAAAATACATAAATGTCTCTAACACAGAAATTATTCCAATATATACACTCAGATAAAGAGATAATATTTTTTTCATGAAAGACACAGTTACCACACTCACGACATCCTTTACACGAGCGCTATTTTGGTGAGCAGGCTGATCATAAATTTCCTTGTTGTGTAAAGAAAATGACAATTACATTGATCTTGAAATCCATAGTGGTTATACATTGCAGAAATTGGCTCCCATTCATAATGAATGTAGGAGTTTACTAATTTTAGAAATTACTTTTTTTTCACTTGGAAAATACTTTGTGATTAATTGCCGTATCTCTACTTTCAGATGACTGATTTGGTCCTTAAAGGTCCAAACTTGAGATATATGTCAATGTGTCTGGGTGATCTATGATGGAAACAAAGACTAATATATGTGCAAACTAAAAGATAGATCATTGTCCAAGTGACAGTAAGATTAAAATCAGTCTTTTCATATAGTTTAACAGAAGCTATGACACCACATCTATGCACTGGATTGTTTATTAATTTTTGCTCTTCAGTCCACTGCTTGAAAATTTGAGCCTTCCATATCTTAGGGATGAGTTCAAAGAGACTAATTTCTCTTCTTTTCATGTCATTATGAGATTTATGGTCTCCTGGGTTACTCCTATATTCAGCTGATTGGAATACCAGGAGAATATTTTCCTGATGATCACACACTTCTGGAATTCATTTCCTTTGACAGTGTCATGGAGCCTGGATTTTATAAGCATTAGGGCTGTGTAAATACTTTACTTTGGAAAGATTTCCATTTAATACAGGTGTCCTATTTTAGTGGAATAAAGGCATCATTGGTCACTTGGGAAAGGAGTTAGGGTTAATTTCATAATTGATTGTTGTACCCATAAGGCTTCACGATGCTTGGTGACATACCATGGAATAAATTTCTAAATAAATCACATTTGCAGACAGAAAAAAAGTGCTTCTGAAAGAAATATCTGTGTGCCACATAGAGAGTGAAATTTCAAATCCTTGTCTTGAGTGAAATTTCCTGGTTTGGTTAGCTTCACCAGGCTAAACATGGAAAACAACTGACAGCTGTTGGGAATATCTACCTAAAGGACACAAACACTCTTATATGTGCTCTTAATTACTTGAAGGAGGAGCAAAGAAGTAAAGTAGGTGAAAATGATCCAGATCTATATTAGTGCATCTGTCATTACTGTAATGCAGTTTCTCACCATCCAAAACAATTTTTTTGAGAAGTTGAGACACTATTAGTACTGCACTTAATATCCAAAGCTCAAAAGCTTGAATCCCATCTACAAAATATCCCTATCTTTTCGATTATTTAGGTGATATATCTTCCTCTTTTCCTTCTTACTCTGGTTCTCAGGGTCTATATAGCTGATATTATAATTTTGGAAAGAATGTCTGCATTAAGAAATCTGCTGAGTGGAAATTAAATTATACTTTACATCAATTTTACTTTATTCAGAAGATTAAATTTCTTGTTCAAATATTGATATGTATTTTGTACATGAAAGTCAATTCTTCAGTCTTCATTGTACGTACTTGAGACACGAGAAGAACCCAAAATATGCATATTTTATAT
This sequence comes from Polioptila caerulea, assembly GCA_013397295.1. Taxonomy (NCBI): domain Eukaryota; kingdom Metazoa; phylum Chordata; class Aves; order Passeriformes; family Certhiidae; genus Polioptila; species Polioptila caerulea. The sequence goes on from VYXF01003035.1 coordinate 838,672, forward strand.
GAAATGCATAAGGTTTTATAAGAAATGCATATCCAAGTTAAATTTGGTTTCTTCCGAGAATACTTTTTTGTTCCAGACCCTGTTAATAAACGGTACCAGAAGATCAATCACTACATGTCCATTTTAGGAATAAAATGCAATTGTCTCAACCTAGTGAGGAGGTGGAATTACTGAACTAACCTTTGAGTTATCAAATTTCTGATATTCAAGGGTTGAGATTGTTGAAATTGTGATTCCTCTTGTAGCTTAAGTGTTTTTCACAGTTCTAATTGCAGCATAACGATGCAACTGAAGCAAGTCGGTTTTTGTCAGTCCAGCACCTCATGCCAGAGTCAAAAAATTCAATTAAAATTAATCTACCTCCTCAAAAAAAAAAAATCGGGTTTGGGCACTGATTTGGAACTTTAGAATGCAATGTCCTTCTGAAGCTTATCAATTTATTTGGCATTAAAAAGCAAATCAGATGTTTTTTGCTTTAATCTCCTTGGCCTTGCTAGGTATTTTAAATTTTTTTTTAAGTGATCATCAAGAACTCATTTAAGGTCCAGCATTTTCACAAAGTCATTACAAATGTAACCTCCAGCAGCTAAAATGCATTTCTTTACCTCACAACTCTACCATAAGAACACTTGTCCTTGCCATTTTCTTTTTTACAAAAAAAATGGGGTTTCTGCAGCTAAGTTCATGGTTTTTCCTATTACAAGGGGTATAATAGAAACTTGCTTAGGCAGATAAATTACACCCAGGGACCAATTCAAGCATATAATACCAGCCGACAAAACAGTGGAGCAGAAATTTGGAAAACTGTGTTTGGAGCAATTTCACCTCTTGATATTCTATGAAGATGATACATTTTCTGAGGTCTTAAGAGCATTTTCAGGAAGCTCAGTGCTGCAGAACCAGGCACTTGCTGATGTCATTTTCTAAAAACACCAGGGCATGATTACAGGGCACAGAGCTGCATAGTGCAGGAAGTCAGAACAAATTGCACGTATACACAACCCATTGCATATCATATACAGATATTACCTCGGATTTTAGAACTTCAAGAGTCACTGACTTCAGGTCACCTACATTTCCTGCTTAACTTGAAATGACATTGTGCTGCACTACTTTGCTGCAACTACTCCCTTAAAATGTATGTGACTGCCTTCATTCTGGTTGGTAAAGAATGTAGAGAGCTCTGCTTTTTCTGAAAGGCACAAAATTAAGATTCCTCAAAGCTTGGGAGGCAAGCATCCAGTTAGTTCACCACAAAACTGAAAGGACACTTAGGAATCGTTGCAGAATTATTGGTTGTAAAGTGAGGAAATGAAGCAAATTACATCAAGGAGAAAGTAACAGAAGTAGCTTAGAGAAGAAAAGAATGTCTGTCTTTAGGTGAAAAAAGATTATGGGTATATCTTTGAAAGCACTTTGAATGTCTAGCCAGAGTTTGGTTTTGTTTCTCGCACTACCGAAAAAAAGTCAGTGATGCACAAAAGAAATGAGATAATATAATAACAAACTAAATAAATAATTCTACAAGAACATTCTGGAGTAGGCAAAGGGATTAAAGGATTTGTCTTGAAGAAGGGGCAGAAAAAGAAACAGAATAATCATGCTAAAGACAAGGTAGAAAGAAAATCACATTGCTTAATAATGTAACTTTGAATTATGAAAATATGGTCATCTTTGTCCTATTATATTCATTTTTGTTACATTTTTTCCTCAAATCTGACTTAATAAAATAGATTGACAGTTACTAAAATTTTTAATCTTACCAGGTAAAAGATAAGTGACAACTAAATTGCACTACAGAAGTGATTTCTTTATCATTTGTGACTTCTAGAGACACAAAGGAAAAATTCAAAGAATTTGCACCAGCAACAACTATGCAGTCTCACTTTTTTATTTTATTTCATCCTATACAGCTATGGCCAAGAATATGAAAGCAAAAAGTCATTCATTTAATTGCTTCCTGCAGATCCCAGAATTACTTGGCTGCTAGTAACAATAAACTTGACTTAGCAGAGTTCTTTACCAAATGTTAGAAATTTACCTCAGCTACACTCCACAAATGTATCTTTTTCACCCTTACACAACATTTCTTTTAAGATACAAAATTTTTACAAGTCTGTTATTCATACTTCTTAAGAGAACTTAGCCTCCAAAGAACAGAGGACAGTACAAATAAGGATTATGAGCACATAGTGAGCTCTAACATTCATGTTTATGCAAGGTCAACAAACCTGCACTTCAAGACATGCTCAACCCAGAAAGATATTGACCTCAATATTTTTCAAAAATAATTTATAAATGCTGCTCCCTCCATTTTTTCTGATATTGTTTTTCTACAGGATCACTTTAATGTCACAAATGTTAGCTGCAGCCAGTACTTAATAAAAATCTTCAATATTCTAATACATATGGTATCTATGCTTACAGATTTAAGTTATTAACAGTCTTTTAGCACAGGTAAAGACATAGCTGGGCTCTACAGAAATGTAACACTGCAATGGAAACCCAAACTCCCCTTCAAAGACACCAAATACCACCACTGAATATCCAGACTTTCCTGAGCTCAAGACTGAGAAAAATCAGATAGTGATAGTTTTTAATAAGCAGCATGCAACAAATGCCAATTAAGAAAAAAAATTAAAATTATCAGTAACAGTAAGCAAAATAAAAACATCATGTTATAATGGAATTATTTTTGAAAAGACTCTCTACTGCAAAATGTGAAAATGAAATTCCCTAAAATCTACAAGAGATTCGCTCGCTGTGGAGAATGATTGCAGCTGAGTCAACATTGTCACTTAAAGCTGGAAATAAATATTTTTGTTATGTTCTTAATTAAAACATTCTAGTGTTTGAAAAGGAAAATGGCAGTTTTAGACTGTTTTTTAAGGTAGGTTAGTTCTGCTACAGTTCCAGAATTTTCCTCTGCTCTTTCTCTCTTTTACAAACAGATTACCTTTCATTAAAAAAAAGTATCCAAAATTGTAGCTACCACTGGTCAGGGGTCTAATGCTACTTGATAGAGGTTCTACAGCTAAATACAGACTCACCTTAAAATAAATATTAAAGGTATCTTCTAATAAATCATAAATAATCAGTTAGAGAAAATAAAAGGGGAGGAAAGGAAGTAAAGCACAGCCCAGAAAAACCCCACCAAAGTCAGAGCACATCCCTGTGTTGGGTCAGAGTGGACACTGTTCGTGTGAGCAGAAGATCCACAAAACCAGACAGAGAACTGCACAAGGAGNGGGAAGTAATGCACAGCTCAGAAAAACCCCACCAAAGTCACAGCACGTCCTGAATGTTGGAGTTCAGAGTTGACACTGTTCGTGTGAGCAGGAGATCCACAAAACCAGACAGAGAACTGTACAAGGAGTTCAGTTTCTCAGCAAACAGACAGTTCTGCAAAGGTAATGGAGAGAAAAAGCCCCACCTTTTTTCCAGGAGTCCGAACAGAATGTGCATGCTACAACCCACTGCAACCTGCTCATGGCAGGCAGAAACCAAGTGAACCCACTGTAGGTAGTCTGGACTGCTAACAGACAAATACCATTCAGGAGCTCCTTACAGAGTTACAGATGTTCTCTCGCTTTATAAATTGTATCAAAATCCTCACTCATCTTCATTAAGGAGTGTAGATTAATCCTTGTCATAACTGTCCAATTATTTCACTAAAATTCCTGCACTAAAGGATTTCTGACTTTCTTGGGCCCAAGGTACCAAATAATCTCAATAATTAAATACTGCACTTTCTCTGGCTCTCTTCCCATAAATTTCTATTACTTCCTTAGGCCATAGTTATTATTAAATTATTTTTTAATGTCATTTGTGATTGAGGCTGCAGATAAACTTAACTTCAGTTTCTACCAGAAAACTGGAACAGCCATGAAATGCTGATCCACATCCTTAATCCTATGTGTAGATGAATTAAATAATTAAATTATTTGTTCTAAACTATTATCTCAAGAATCATAGAAAGCGTACAATGAAATGAAAGCACAAGAAACAAAAGCAAAACTATTGAGACTAGTTTTCAGGTTGACATTGGTTCTACTTTACAGCTCTAAGGACTATAAACGTGGTAAAAAATGCTGGAATGGGAGTAGGAAGATGAATATAAAACCTTTTTCAGATACAGTTTAAATCCTGTATTTAAAAATATATAAATCTTTAGTATATGTTAAAAATACTGTAGGCTACCTCTAAAGCCCTTTGCATCCTCTTCCTGTGAGGCCTTTGCATGGAAAAGAATACTGATTCAGTTTTAAACTCAACCCACAAATTTCTTGTATGGAGCATTAGATTCATTCATTAAGTGAAAGAAAATAATTATGCTTATCAACAATTGCAGGGGTTTTGCTACTGTTGTGATCAAAAATGTTAAAAACATATTTTTTATGCCTTACATAAAAAATTCTAAAAGGCTTAGAGACACTGTTGTCTGAGCATGAACAAATCTGCACACAGCTTTATCAGTCTGACTCTTGAATACCAGCACAATTTAAATACTGTCTCTACACAATTATTTTAGTATTTCTCACTGTCTCTAAATATGTCAGCAGGTAAAAACAATCAGTAAAAAAGATAAAATACCTCTATTTTACTTGAGAATCAGGTAAAACACTTTGCTTTCAAATATGCTTAGACTCCATGGGTCCAAGCAAAGGGGTTTTAACACATCTGGTCTAGAAATCTATCAACTTAGGTACTCAGAAATAGAAACAATCAAAACCAGAGGTTGCACTACAGTGATGTGTCATAAATGTTGCAGCAGAAAAATAGTGATAATCTCAAGAAAGGGGCAGTTTTCAGCTTTTCCTAAAAAAGTATAATTGACTGACTTTAATGTTACACTGTCATACTTTAAATTGCAATAAACTACCATCAGTGCTGTTCTCAGTGTTAGGTGTTCATGATCCAGCAATTAAAGAAGAATCATTTTAAAAAGACATAAACATGAAACAGATGGACACATTTTCATTTTTAAATTCATGCTGCTCTTTCATGTTTCTCATCTCACTTCTGCCTGTTTTTTTCTCTATCCTCCTTTTTTCTCTTGTTTTGGTCTCTTTTTCCTCTCTGTTCACACCCTGACATCCCCAACTGCAGTCCCAAAAAACAGATCCTACGCTGCCAGCTCATACTGGCATTCCTCCCAAGAATGGAAGGAAAGGGACAGAGAAAACCACTTTCAATGTTACTGCCATTGGTAGCACAATAGAAAAAAGCCTTTATATATGGCAAGCACATGTATACATTTCATGAAGAATACATGCACAAATCCTGCATCCTCAGACTCAAGCAGCCTCCTGTTTGCACTCCTCACCCAGAATAAAATGCATTTACTCCTATACAATGTGTGGAAACCACCCTAAAATCCTCTTTTTTTTTTTTTTTCCGAAGTCAGAAGGTTGATAGAAAATAAACCCCTAAATAGATATGTATCTCTGAAAGGGGAAAACAAGGAAGAGGGAAGTAGGATATATCTTCACTGTGCCTGCTGGCCTGGAAAATAAATACCACTGTTGTGCAACTCTGCAGCTGCTCACTCTCTCAATTTGTTGTTTTCGTTCTGGTTTTTATGATTTAATCTCATATCCTTACAGTTAATCTGAAGAGGGTTCAGGCAGCTTTATTTATTAGTCTTCCTTGAGATCATGAGCTTACAGATCATGATCTTTTCTTTCACCAAGAACCAATTCTCTTTTTGTGACAAGGCTCACCCTCTGATAGATGTAGCAGGAATAAATTGACTCAGGACACACGAAAATGAACATTCTCACAATATTTTCACTTTCTTTTTTTTCACTGAATCTCGTGGAAAAATATCCTTGAGGAAATTTTTCTTCCAGTAATACAGAGAATGAAAAATATATATTGTAAAATTAAAGTCATCATTTTACAATTTTGAAGAACATTTTGGATTCATAAAACACAGATTAGGGAAAATAACAATATTTTTTGTAAACCCTGAAAAATTCATGTCTACTTGAACTACATAACACCATTACAGATATATATTAATAGCTGTGTCACCATAACCTTGCTTTGGGAAGATGCATGAGTCGTTTACCACTTTTAGAGCGCTGTGTGTATGTACAGAATAAAGGTTTGTGAAGCAATGCCTCTGGAATGTCACAAAATATTTACAGTTTAAAACGCTGCATATCACACACGTGGAAAATTACAGAAACAGCTTTACAATGGATCCTACTGAGAGTAAGAAAAATAACTATTTTAAAAGCTAGGTATGGCAAATCTGCATAAAGATCTAACAATTCAGGCAAAGAGAATAATAGAAAAAAGCTTTGTATCAGCATTAGGTTCCTTGTTTCCTAGATTTTAACTTTAGGATGTTGTACACATTTCAATAGGACATTGTAAACATGAGCTTTGGAATGAAGAAATCAACCATTTCACAAGCTGATTGCCTGCTGCAGAATGGCTGAAAAAAAAAGGATTGTGTCTATTCAAATGATTTTCCTGCTAGAAATAAAATACATATTGTATGATGAGTAGTGTAGATCTTGGGAACAATAGACTACATGAAAGATCTTGATGAAAACAAAATAAAATCCGACCCCTTTGCCTAATCCAGAATTAACGTGAATCTGCAAATCAAAGAACCACAGCTATAAATCTACCATCTGTGCTCAGCAGACCTCAGAATAGACCTTCTGAGTCTATGGATTACTTAAAATAATATTTTGCATTTCTTGGATTCACATCATTTTGCAGTTTTCAGGGAATCTAATGTTACACTGTATCAGCATTCATACAACCTGCACACAAGGTTAAGTCTGAAAACCACCACATGTGATTTCAGTCCAACTGTGCTTAGCTCGAAACCTCCACGTGGGACAAATTCCATTTGCCTCACCTCAACCAATGCCAAACACACCGTGGTCATTTAGTGACCCAGACACACACACACCCAGTGCCTGCTGCCCCTGCCCTACCCACAGGTTTGCAATACAAAAAGCAGTAAAAGCACCGTAGGCCCGATGGTAAATACTGTGGTGAAGAATTTAAACTGAAAGAGGGTAGATATAGGCTAGATATAAGGAAGAAAATCTTTACTGTGAGGGTAGTGAGGCACAGGAACAGGTTGTCCAGAAAAGCTGTGGCTGGCCCCATCCCTGGAAATGCTCAAGGCCAGGTTGGGTGAGGCTTTGAGCAGTGGTCCAGTGGAAGGCCCATGGCAGGTGGGGTGGATCTAGGTGGTTTTAAGGTTGCAGGCTAAGTCATGCTATTATTCTATTATATGAACTAGAAAAAAAAAAAGTAATGAAAAACTGTTCTGGTCTTGGTAAGTACACCTTACTTCTGGACATTTTTTCTTTTACATTTTACATTTTCTGTAATGGATCCAATATAAGAAACGTGTCCTTGGAGAATGTGCAATCCAAAATCATCCCAGGCTTCTTCAGGCAACAAATTACAGATCAGTCAGAGAAGATCTATAATCAGGTACCTATTTATCCATCTAAACAGGCTGGGATCTATCAACTGCAAATGGAACTGTTGCTTACATCAAGGAAACAGAAAGCTAGTCTAATGGTTAAAACAATAAAATTTTAATGAAGAATAATACTAGTAAAGAAAACAGGAAAAAAATATGGTGAGTACTACTCAAGGATGGAAAAACCAAAAAGCACAACCAGAAAAGACACAGTAAGGAGTGAGACAGAAAGGACATTGATGATCTTGAGATTAAAGGAGACAATGTTGCCCTTTACTCTGTGACCAACATGTCTCCAGATGACCAAGATAAGATATGTGATACTTGATTTAAAGAACTTCTAAGCAACAATTGCTGCAACACACATGGAAGCTACAAAAAGAGCTAAAAACCTTTGACAAAAAGAAAATATTTTACCTTTCTATTCAAATCATAACCTAAATGTATAAAGTCTTAGCAACACCTTTTTTTCGCAAGTGGTTATTGTTTTGAACATTTTAAATTACTATTTGTGTCAACACTAATGTCCTTGGGATGAAAAATAAGATAGAAAATATAGTTTTCACTTTCTGCTTACTTCCATTATCATGATTGTACAAGGCAAGCAACAAACACTTCTGAATACTTGAGACTTTTTTGTCTATTTCCTTATTACCTTGGACATTTTGAATTGCCAAGTTTTCTTCAGAAAAATCCTTCAGGCAGACAAATGGTCTAACATACTAGTTAGTTGCTCAATTTCTGCAGATACCTAGTTGAAGAATAGAAAATGTCCCCCCTTCCTCCTCCTTCACCCCATTTTATTTTCTGAACATGATGTCACCAGGTCTGGAATATCCCTTTGGTCAGTTTGGGTCACCTGTTCCAGCTCAGGACAGGTGTTGTGTCTCCTCCCAAACTCCCATGCACCCCCAACCTCCTCACCAGGGTGGCAGCACAAGAAGAACAAAAGGCCCTGGCTCTGTGTAAGCCCTGCTCAGCAATAGCAAAAACATCTCTATGTTATCAACCCTGTGTTCAGCACAAACCCAAATCACAGCCCCATACCAGCCATCTGTGAAGAAAATAAACTCTACCCCAGCCAAAACCAACACAAATTATAATCCTTCCTGGTATTATTGATGAGAATAGCAATGGCACCACAGCACACAGAGATCCACAATTAAAGTCTCCCCACCACTGAATTCTGGGTTAGTCTTTCTCAAAACTGTCAATATTCTCCTCTAAAAGCCCATTTAACCAGTAAGAATTTGAATGGCCATCACAGAGGAAATTTTTATTAGGTCCAGGAAAAAAGTCTACGTGAGGAACACTACGGAATAAAATTATTCAGAAGACCCTCTATCCTTAAGTAGTATATAATATATATCATATTCTAAGCATACTTGTGTATGTTAATTAAGGAACATCAGTATTATTATCCAAATAAAACATGAAGAGGCTAACGACTGAAAAAACTATCTGAACGTAAATAATACATCAAGCAAAAGTGATCACAATCAGCAAAATAGTTCCAATTTCAGGCACAAAGCCTACACTCTTCCTGTTGCAAAATATTACTCTGTGCTGTTCATGCTTATCAATTAACTCAGGATAAAGGCATATTGCATATCTCAATTATACATTGATTTATATATCACTCTCTCCCTCCATATTTCTGCATGCATATAATATAAAAACACTTTCAGAGTTAAATTTTTGCTGCAAACAAGGGTTTGGGATTTTTTATTATCACATTATCTGTTATACCAATTTCCTGGCAAAATTGAGGGAAAAAGATGAACCACAAGAGAGTCAGTCTGTCTCTCCTGCTCCCTAGTGTCAGGTGAGGGTGCCAGCTGTGTTTTTCAGAGATTACACATGTAACTGAGGGGCACTCAGGACAACTAAGTACTGAACCCAACTGGTGAAATCAGAGCAAATAGCAACAGGCAGAATAAGTTAAGCAAAAAAAGGTTAGATTAATTACATTCAATTTGCTTTCATGTAAAACCAAAAATAGGAAATAAAATATGGTGGAATACAAGAGATGAGAAAAAAGGAAAATTATTTTAGCACACAAAATGTAAAACATACGATGTACACCTAACTTGTTCCAAGATCTCAGAATAAATGCTAGAATCAGGTCATTTCTGGGCAGCAGAGAAAAGCTGCCAGATTATACTGCTCTGGCTGCCAAATTCCAAGGCAGCTGGAGGTCTCTCACATGCGTGTGAGGATATCATTTCCATGGAAACACCTGAGCAACCGCACTCTCATCTCTCCCTTCCCACCATATTTAAAGTTCTATACTGGTGTGGTTTATGAAAAAAACTAAATTCATTCAAAGAGCACATTTTTATTTTTGTGTTCCTGCAAAGCCTAGCCACTGAGGTTAAGTGTTTTCTGGTGCCTTTTGGTATAATCACATCAAGACAAAGAGACAGAAGTTCCTGCTCCAGGCTCTGGCTAAAGCGACTCTTACTACATTAGCACTGATAGAGTTACAGTTTCAAACAATACAAGTAACACTAACATAAACCAGGGAAGGAAAAAATATTTATAGCAATGACAGTAACTAACAGCAAGACACTGAGAAACCATGAAAAGGCTCAGGTCATTACCCAAAGATTTCACTGTCCTCAATACTATATACAGCAAGTACAACCAGATGTTTTAATTCAGTAGTCTGAACAGATGCTGTCTTCCACTGGCCTGCCTTTTTGAGTCCTATTTTGGATTTACTATAAAGTTAGTGACCACAAAAGAAATACAGTAACATTCTGCACAGCACAATGACTGAAATTTGCCAAAGTTGCAAGCATGTGGACAAACTCTATCACAACTGCGACTGTCATGTCCCATTTTTTCAGTGAGAAGGAATGAAGAGCACACACTGGCTATGACCATCTGAAACTAAAAAAAACACTCCTCAGTGCTGCTTCAAAATGACCAGTATGTATTTTATAGGCTACAGAATAAAAACAAGACAAAATTTTAAAAGATAAAATCAAATTTGTAGCATAAATTCATCAGATTTTATCAGGATAATCATTAAATACTTTCTTACCTGTCTGATGTGTCACTTGTTACTTGATGCTTTACTGTTGAACCATTCTTAATTGAGTCTTGTCTTGTGAGCCCTTGAGATCTGTTTTTGTCCAAAGCTTGTGTGGATATGTCACCTGGTGGTCCTTGGTACTGCGGATGCTCCTGCAGTTTTGCTTTTTTCTCTTGCGGCGCCTCCTCGTTCCTCAGAGCTCTAATCCCCTCTTGGTCCGGCTGCTGTGGTGGGTGTGACCCGCTGTTATAGAACCAGGCTCCTGATTTTGTGAGGATTTCTTGTTGTTTTCGGCACAAGTTACATACCCACATTACCTGTTCAGACATATTTAAATGTAAAATCCATTAGCTTGCAAACACTGAATACGTTTTCAGCAAGCACGCATCGACTGACTGTTACCATTTCCAAAGGTAGAAAGACTACAGTTTTAATTCTATTAAAATTACAATATCTTAGCCACAAAACAGTAAAATATGTCTGTAAAACCTTGTAGTAATTAGTTTTGGAAAAAAATACAAACAAAAATACTTTTAATCTTTTTTTTTTTCATTATTTGTAATACAAGGAAAAACAACAGATAGTAGCAATATAAATGAAAAGATTCTTATACTGAGGTTTCAATGGTAACAAATTTAAGCTTTGAAAATTAACACTATAATATGAGGATGATAGAAAAAATGAATTAAAAAATCATTCAACTTTTAATCCATTTTAATTCTCTCACAAAGAGCAAGGAACTTTAGAAAAGGTCATCTGCTGTTGCAAACAAGCAATTTTATAATTCTCAGAAATGCTCTGCTGATTTACTTCCATGGTGATCTATATCTGATGTTTAAATGAAGAAGCTGACTTCAAGAAGTGACTTCAATTTCAGAGCAATTTCAAATTAAAGCCATTTTATAATTACAATAATGCAATGTATAAGGTGGTGTTTATCTCCACACCCACAACTGAGCTTTCACTATATGTTTACTAATTTTTTTAAATTTTTCCAGCTGTGTGATCCTGCATTTAGTAAAGATATTTGTTTAATATTCTAAAATTGACTTCTTTGCAAAGCTTTTGTATCCGATCACTTTAGTCACATGTCAGTTCAGGAATGCAACAACACCAACTATCTGCAAGTTAATTTCATAATAACATTCAGTTATTATGTTCTATGAGAATAAATCAGAATGCAGTGATTCAAATACAACACACCAGTCATGAACACATCGGACCATTCAAACTGATTATTGTGTTACCCTAAAATTTGGATTGTAGATAGAATTAATTCAAGTTTCGTCCTTCACTCCTTAATCTTCATTTTCTTGAGCCTTAGCTTCCTTTTCTATGTTCACAGACAAAATTGTACCACTTTTACTATATACTCCTTGAATGTCTTTGCTCAGCCTCCAAACTAGTTATCGTATCTCCAGTTCTAATGCTACAGCAAGCTGCCTTTTCTGAATGATTTAGAGTACAGGATGTGCAAAGGCTTACATCAGTGTTCAACACTCCTTTAAATGCAGCCAGCTCCATGGAATCACTTGGAAGATGTAGTTTCTACCTCCACAATGCATCTAGCTCAGTCCTCCAGAAAAGGTTTCAGAAGTTACAATCTGTATCTTGCTTTCATTCTACAGGCTGCTATCTAATAGATAGATAACAGTCTGCAGAATAGATAGATTTGGGCCATGCTCTCTAGTCAAGTCTCACAAAAAATCCTCCAATGAGAGCTTCATAAAGAAGGTTACTTGGACGCAAGGTTCACACTCAAATAAAAGTCACCAACTGCCTCATTCACAAACTGTCAGGCTAAGGCTCGAAAACCATCCATCACTTGCCCATTTAATGGTGGTGGTATGCCCCATCCTAGTAAACTTCTTTCTTAATTTTTTATAGGGCTGATATCATTTATGAGAACTCATGTCTGCTTATGTTAACAAGACAGAACAAACCACCAAAGCACGGAGGGCAAAAAAGAGACTCCCCGAGCAGTAGCTTGCTCTCTGAGGTACATAAGATGTCCTTAGAGTGCAATCAAAGGCCAAAACTGTGTATGCTTCAGGCCTGGACATCATTCAAATACAAATTTAAAAACAGGTCTCCTTTACCTTTGCTACTTAAGTTAAAAAGTACATGAGAAAGCACCAAAATGATATTTCAGAACCCAAGACAGAAGTATTTTTGCCCTCTTTATCAATAGCAATTAAAAGGCTTTAATATTTCTGCTAGGTCTGTAACAGCTGAAAGTAGTTCTAAACTTTCCAAGTATGTGTCAGAGCAATGAAAGGACCAGATGTGAAAAAATTATGTAAGTATACAAATATTTAATAACTTGAATGACAATGAGATAAAATCCTCCCAAGTTCTCATTTGCTATTTTCACTTCTTTTAGTAGATGTTAAAATATCACAAAAACTACAGTCAAAACACTTGGGCAACTTTTTCCTCAGCTAACAGTCATAATTTTGTTACCAGACAATGGCTCCAGGATGACCAGTATTAATAAGAGTTCCCTCTGAATTAATATGATTTCCTATAACCTCCTCTCAAAGTAGAATCAGGAACAGTACTCCTCACCTAACCTGTTTCCTGAAAAGTTTCTATTAGTGTATTTCAGATTGAAAAAAAATAAAACACATGGCATTTAAAATGCATAGAATTATGAATTTTGAAGATTTTTTTCCCTGCTTTTCTAGGATCATTTAATGATACTTAAAGGTCATCCTTCTCATAAAGTTTTATTTCCAACGTAACTTCAACATGCAGGGTTTCATAGTGTTAACCTTAACATAATTTTAGCTTCAAATAATCACACACAGTGAGAAGAATGGGAACTGTCACACAGACAGAAATGTTTGTGCTTTCAGTCAACACAAAAATTCCAAGCCCTCAAATAGTACTGGGAAAATTTACCTTCCCCATCTTATCGCAGCATGTAGAAACATTCTTGCAATTTAAAAAATACTGGTAATTTATAGTGCAGATCTCTCAATTAAATGACAGACACCCTTGTAAGATGGTGTCATAAGAGCACAGACGGGAAGGTGGCATGTTCCTGGACAGGATTTCTCCTTCTGGCCCCAGGTGCCCGGGACAGACTGCTCAGCAGCTCGCACACATGCAGGGCAGGTCTGTCCCTGCCAAGTCCCTGCCCGGACTGTGACAGCAGCACTGCAGAGGAGCAGAGACCACAAGAGGGGACTGCACCCTCAATACATGCATTTTGACAAACCTGCGAGGAGAAAACAGGGTTTTCCCTTCCAAAACAAATAAAAAAGGACGAACCCCTTACATCAGAAATCTGCACTCCAGGGTAGGCACACTATCTACTACACACATTTGCAACTCCCCTAACCATCCTCCTAAAAACATCCATGAGCACATTCTGTATGCAAAAAGGAGTGCTGCAATTTGTGGGTGTCAATCCTCCACACAAGAACACTGCCAATTCGAAAAGGAAAATTTGGGGGGAAATCTCCCCTCCAACAATAAGTACTGGTTCAAAACTAGAGTCCCAGGTGCTCCATCACCGGATCGGGATGTGCTTTTCCATCGGAAAGGCTGAAACACCACCTAGTGCATACAACAGGCATTGCTGAAGTTCAGTTCAAATGATCTTGCTGAAAAGAATGCTCTAAACATACCTGTCCCACATTACCTCTTTTCACATTTTCACATTACCCCTTAGATCCATTTTTTAAAAGAATAATTTATTTTTTTATATATACAACACTGAAAAGAAGTATTCCAAATTTAGATTAAAGAGATTTACCTTAAACGTTTCATCTGCTTTCCATTCTTATAGGTTAGTTCTATATAGTGGACTAAGTTCTAACTCATTTTTTATTTCTTCACTATTTTTGGCAAGATTATTCATAATGTTCACACTTCTAATACTGCCCAGGATCTTTCATCAAATATTATTACTTATTATTACACAGGCCCATAAAACAAATTCTGCAAAACCTACAGTAAGCAGCCATTTCACATCTACATACCAGAAATAAAAAATGCACAAAAAATAACTTATTTGTATTGGTCAAAAAAATATATTAATTTTTTTTTCTTAGATAAAATTCTTTAAAATATATTTGACATACTATTTTAACTTCAATAAACAGAAAATATATTTATCAAGAAATCAAATCCACAGATATTTCAAATTAAAACAAAACACAATTTAATAAAAGGATATAGTATGAAATTCATTTTAGTATTTTCAGATAGACCACGTGAAAAGACAGCTACCTTAAAAAACACCATTCACTGTTCCTGTAAGTACAATTATAGATGGTCTAACACTAAATCCTGAGAAGAAAATGGAAACCTTATTTTATTTAAGATTAGATTAAAAGACTCAGTATATTTGATTATGCATAAGCTTGCTTTTGATAGCTTTGACACGGCAACCTAAGAAATAATTACATCAAATCCTCATCAGCCTTTAGAACATTAGTTCAAATTACAGACGTGCTGAGGTGAAAAATTGTACTGGAAGGCCTCCAAAGTATTTCACCAAATCTATTAGAGTTCACCTGCTTGGCAGAAACATCAAATATATGTTAGCATTATATTAACCACTGCCTCTGCTGCTGGTAATCTTAAGCAAATTTCATACGGTTTTGTTGGTTTTTTGGCTCTCATATTTCATGTAGGATGGAATTCTTTAAAAATTAGACAAGGTAACAAGACTACAGCACTGGAAGGAAGGAGGACACAAAAGGAAGAGTAGAAAGACTCTGCTTGGGTGATCAAGGTAACCAATCATGATTGCAGACACTTTACTACTATTCCTTTTTTTTTTTTTTCCCTAATTTGTCACTGGTACAAAACTTCCTTACATCCAGGAGCAGTGCAGTGTTAGAAGCCACCCTGTACTAGGGAAGTTTCTTCAGGGATGTAGTACATCTCTCCACCAGTCACCATGTTGATGACAGGTTTCCAGAATCACTAGGATTGGAAGGGACCACTGGAGACCATCCAGTCCAAACCCCGTGCCAAGGCAGGGTCACCTGGAGCAGGTGACCCAGGAACGTGTCCAGGTGGGTTTGGAATGTCTCCAGAGAGGGAGAGACGTCCCTGGGCAGCCTGTGCCAGCACTTTGCTGCCCTCAATGTTAATAAGTTCTTCCTCATGCTNCCTCATCACCACCCAGAAGAGTCCACATGCCAATGGAGAACAGACACTGCCAAACCAGCACTGGCACTAAGTAACGAGAGTCACCTTCCTCTGTGCAGTCACAGAAACTGCAATTTACTGTAGCAAATCTGAGCTTCTTCAGGGGATACAGACCAAGTATCAGTAGAGGAGAATGTTATCTTCCTTACCTCTAGTCCCTGTTTCTGCTGATCTTTCCTCATTTTGCCTACATGAAATGTAACATTGTTTCCAAGGAACTATAAATTTAACAAGTGAGTGTCCTGGGTTTGGGACTGTGAGGATTCCTATAAACATCATCTCCCCAGAAAATGAGATGGAACTGCTTTTCTGGTTATTGAGACTTTTTCAGAATACATTAAGATCTCCCAAAAATTTCAAGTACAATAACAACATTATTAGTTGCCCCTGTCAGAAGTAAAACTTTTTAGTACTCTATTTATTACTTGGAATTCAATCTTCCTCAAATCAGACTAGAAGACTTTTAGAAGTTAGCAAAAACATAAAATCTTCTCTACTTGCTTCTATACAATACCAAAACATGTTTCATGTTTGTACTAAAAGAAAATAATTTCCTTTTGCTCTCCCCATCTGAAGTCTTTGTTCTGTCTTACAGCCAAGAGTACTGATTAACACTACTGGTGAGGGAAAATTTGTGCTGTTTTCTATAAGGCGTTTCCTTTAAAAATTTCTGGGTTGACATTCCTTTTTAATGAAAGTGTCTGTGACTGTGGAAGACTTATATATAGCATGTGCTATCCATAGTCAAAATTCATATTTTTGGAAAACACAGAGGCTTTTGCAATGTCTGTACAATTTCTCTATAGAGACATAATTTTAGAGATTTGGGTCCAGAATACAGATGCATCTTTTGCAGCTGCTAAGATCTATTTTAAAGACACAAAATCACTATTTTGGAGTGAATGGAATAAATCTTAATGCTCATACATTGTAAGCAGCAGAATCTGGTTGTAATTCTAATGAAACAGAAAATCTTCCCTTTCATTTTCCTGTTCTGGCTGAACAGACAAGTCCCCGTTTCATTTCCTTCTGTTACAATAATGCACTTAGCCAGTGAAGTACCTCACACGAGCAAAGTCAATCCCTTTTATAAAGGTTGATAAAGATTATCTGTTTTTTCAATATTTTGCTATGCCACTAGTCTGTGCTATGGTACTGACTTTCACTTTTGTGTTACAATAAGTTTGACTGAATGCCAAAAGTGCTATAATGTTTATTTGTCTTATATCTGTAATGGCAAACAGATACCTATTCCCCAAAATTGTATTAAATATCACAAGAATTCCAATATCAGCTAAGAAAAGTGAGGAAGTTTATATTACTGGTATGAGACAAACACCTTTACATATATTTTAAGGGATACGTGTATTTGCACTACAAAAATTCTTTGTACTGGTGGAGTGATTATATTTGCTCTTGGCTGTGTAGTGAATGGATAGATCATGTAGGAAAAGTTATAATGGCCATAAACAACCAAGTCAGAGTGAAATAAGCATATCACTTCTTGTGCATGCCTGTGATACAGTATATATTTACATGACATTATCTTTCAAGCAGAAGAGAAAATTATGTGACTACAATTTTTAAAAACTACACTCTTTTATACTAATGGTGACTTTATCCTAATGGACAGCCTATCACTCTTTTACTATCTTCAAGATGTACACTAGTAATTTTGCCCATACATTTTTTTCAACCCCTCTACAATGCACAGTAGGACTAGAAACTGTTAGTTAGAAACTAATCCAGCTGGGTCAATATAAGCCAAATCACATCCTTCCTAAAATATATTGTATAAAAAGAAGGTCATGTATAAAATATCTGATATTCTTCAAGATCTGTAAAGGCAATAATTTGTGTTTTTTCAGGCACAACTCAAAACTGTCCAGTCCATGCTGGATGAAGACAGTCCATAATTCCCACACAGTGCCATACTGACCACACTTAGCTCCTTCATGGGCTCTCATGATTTTATGAAGAACCAGAATGGTGAAGAGACTTCCAGTGAGAAAATGGCTATTGTGACACTGGGTGTGCTTTGGACATAGTACAAACTGGTCAGTGTTATGTCTCAACAAATACAGCTGCACTGCTTCCAAAATGGAATTCATAAACCTACACAGTACTCCAGAGGCCCATGAGTGTTTATTAAATAAGTCCACTGGGTTTGGCACAAAATAAACTTGCTCTAAGTGAACAGAGTTTACAACATGGTTGTAAACAAAAGATACCTTTAACCTTGAAAATTTGAATAATTACTTAATATACTGAGAATGTACAGTTGACCAAGATACATATTTACCAGATTTTGAGATTTGTAACAGTCTCAGAAAAGCGAAAGAAATGAGCACACAGTTCCTGCACTTCTCTTAGGAAAACTGAGCTCATTAAGCATACTAGAGAGGAAGAAACTTCATGGATGATTTCCAGTTGCCTGCTGTTTCAAAGAATTTTTTTTTAAAACTTCCTAATATAATAAACTTTTTAAAAATTAACTATAAATAATGAGCCCAAAATCCATCAAAATGCTTTTCCAGGTTGTACAGCTACAATGGAAAGAACACCTTTCAATTTCCAGTGCTCACGTATCCCAAACTAGTTTATTGCTACTTATTCCAGTACCAGTTTTGTCATTAAGTGTTAACAGCTCCTTTTTCTCCTCAGTGTCTGCTGCCTGATGTTTTTATAGTGACCAATCACATACCCTCCCTGCTTTCCTTTTCCAAGCCCAAATAGATTTTGCTCTTTCAGACTGTGCCTATACTAGCAAGACATAACCCTGTCACAGGGCCAGCTGCTGGCCCAGGGTTGCCTGCTAATTCCTGTGCTTCCTGGCACAGTCAGGCCTTTGCTAACCAGCATCTCCCAGACAATGCCAGCACACCGTGTAGGAGAACAGCATGGAGCAAAAACTGCTCCTAATAAGCAGCTTGGACTCAGCTACCCTACTCTGGAGAGCAGAATTCAGGATTGTTGATCAAGACTGAGGCACACAGGAGTCCCTGGCCTGTAGTTAAGGAGAAGAAAGTCTTATCAGTTTTTAAATACCTGATTTTACACTTAGTGGTACTTTATGGCACTCATTTTCACTCTGGGAGTTCAGAAGGTCATCTGGTTCTCTATTGTGCAGTATCCCATTGCTCCCCTGTGTTGGTAAGCATCCAACTTTGTGCAACCAATGGATTTAATTACAGCTGTCTTGTTCTCTATGCCAGGGCCACTAGTGAAAATATTAAAGGTCTTCCCCAGTACTAAGGCTTGAGAAACTCACCTAGGAAGTTGATTACAGCTTTTCTCTCTATTTCTTTATTCAATTAATCCTCTTTGTTTCAGTTTAACCACTAATTTCTGTGGGTCCACTATCATTTAAACTTCTGCAAAGAAGTTGTTTTTCACACTAACCCTTAGCCATTCCTGCACAAAAACAAGTTACTCCAACTCCTCAGTCCAATTGTTTTCGACTATTTGTTCCCTTAATTCCTCAAAAAATAAATCTCTCTGTAAAGACTGTTGTTAGACCAACTTTGCTTGTGAATTAGAAATTTGTGACAGGGAAAGGACAACTTTTAGGTAAAAAATATAAATAGGCAGTTATAGTTGCAATAAGGAAATACAAATAGGCATTAGAATTACTAATTTTCAAAATTTGTCTAACAAAGTGAATAACATTAACAGCTTTTACACAAATATGGAGTGTTTGAAAATATTGAGGTATTTTAAAATAAAATATTATTACAATATTTTCTTAAGTATTTTAATAACAATTAATTCTTATGAGCTATTATTATTCTAAATATTTGTTTTCCACCAAATTTGGGACATAGTAGAAACAATCCAAATCCAGTTGTTTTATTTTACCAAGACTTTTGCTCTCAAAGGCAATGTTAAATAATATTCAAGTATCATAAAGTGATTTCATTTTGAGACTTTTGTTTCCAAAAAGTCTCAATTAGATGTTATTTATGCCTCTTTGTGCTCAAGAATCTGTACTAATGTCACAGCTTCATTAAGGGACCAGCTAATAAAAATAACAAATTATCTACAGCCCAGAGGTGCTGAGCATATTCATTAATAAACCCTTGTAAACTGTCTGAAGATGAATGGCATTAAGTGTTCACAAGTTATTTATAAATATAAGATACAATATCAACATCAACAAGGGACTAAAAGGGAGAAAACGTGGCAGGACCACAATAAGCCTGGGGTCTGTATGCAGATGGCACTAAATTGAAAATCAACAGAATTACACCATTTACATCATCTGTGTAATTATTCATTACCAAAATTGTCTGAGAAAAATGAAAGATCCAACTCTAATGAAATGTAACATAATGGTAATAGAAAAATTGAGATGCTTATCATGTAGCTACTGCTGTATTGAATCCCACATAAACATTCTTCAACTTTACATGAACTTGCTGCCTGGGTTTTAACAATGTTGTCACAGCAGCACAGCTCTCAGACAAAATGCAAACATATAGAATCATAGAATATGTTGAGTAGGAAGGGATCCATAAGGAGCATGGACTCCAACTCCCTGCTCCTCCAAGGACTGCCTCCAACAGAATCATGTCACTATGGNGAAACCCAGCGCTTTCTTCTTTTTCTTTAATCCAATGTCAAATAGTCCCCTTTGTTAGGAAGCAAATATGGTNAGGAAGGGATCCATAAGGAGCATGGACTCCAACTCCCTGCTCCTCCAAGGACTGCCTCCAACTGGATCATGTCACGATGGCCTTGTAGAGATGCTCCTGGAACAGGCTTGGTGCCTTGCCCAGTTCTCTGGGTAGGCTGTTCCACTGACCAGCCACCCTCTGGGTGAAGAACATTTCCCTGATGTCCAATCTGAACTCCCCACCCCCCTCCCTGTGCCTGTGCGGAAGCTGTAGACTGCAGGGAGGTCACCCCCTGCCNTATGTTTGTTTCATGAATTTCAAAATAGATTAGACTAAGGGTAAAAAAGCAACAGACTTAGTGACACCTTACACAGTCAGGTATATACGTCTATCNCCCTGATGTCCAATCTGAACTCCCCACCCACCTCCCTGTGCCTGTGAGGAAGCTGTAGCCTGCAGTGAGGTCACCCCCTGCCTTCTCTTCTCCAGCCAGGACAAGCCAAGTGACCTCAGCCACTTCTCATAAGTCTTGCCCTTGAGGATTTTCACCACTTTAATCTCCCTCCCCTGGACTCACTCTAATTGTCTGATGTCCTTTGTACAGAGTGTACCCCAAACTGCACACAGCACTCAGTGAGGCCACACCAGCTCATGGTATGGTGGGACAATCAGCTCCCTCCACCATCCTCCATGCTCTGCTCTCCTGGAACCCCACACATTCTGCAACAGCTGCACCTCTTATGCCTGCAATAGATGCAGCCATAGTTAACCCTGACAAAATAGTAAGAAGATGTAATATTTAAAAAAAATTATATGTATGTCAGTATGTTTGTTTCATGAATTTCAAAATAGATTAGACTAAGGGTAAAAAAGCAACAGACTTAGTGACACCTTACACAGTCAGGTATATACGTCTATCAATATGCTGTTAAATATAATTGTATTTAAATTACATTTAACAAAAGGAAAAAAAGAACCATGAAACCCAGCGCTTTCTTCTTTTTCTTTAATCCAATGTCAAATAGTCCCCTTTGTTAGGAAGCAAATATGGTTAACTGCCTATACTTATACTTTATATATATATTGAAGTTTATGTACTTCCATAATTGTTCCTTAGTGTAAAACAGCTCCAAATTCCACATATGCAAGTCCTGCTACTTTAGCAGTGGTAGCTAGGTGAATGTGTCCCCTTCTCTGCTAGTCTAAATTAGCAGGCTTTGAAAGTGTTATTAGTGAGAATTATCACCTTCCCTAAACTTAGTTCTATTTCAAATTCACTCAGATAATTTTATCTACAGTTTAATGACCACTTCCTGCTCTGTAGTTCTTTGGTATCATTCCCTCTTCCAGGAAAAGTTAAATATATCATGATAGAACTCTTCATGTACATAATTCTGTGTACATGAACTCACAGTCCAAAGCAGTCATGCTTTAATAAGTCTTTCATGTTCTTCCAAACTCTTAGTATGAGAATCCAGATGAAGCAAGAACAGCAAACAAGTCATGGACAAAGTGTCTTGAAGAACATTAATAACTGAATTTCTCTTCAAAAAAGAACCCACAATTCAATTTCAATTTGCAGCTAACAACTAAGTAGTAGACTTTTCCAGCAATGTTATTGAATTCTAAACAGAATTTTGTCCTGAAAAGCTTTGCATTAGTATCTGAAGCTCTCACAAGAATAAAAGGCTTTCTAGAAGTATATCCAGGAAACAATGTCTGTGCCTTAGACAAAGAGCTCATAGTTTGTTGGGAACTCTTTCCAAACAGGCTGTGTAGTTTTAAATTCCAGCTCACAGCTGGAAGTGCCTATCAATTTACCCCGTTAAACGACTGAATCTTACTATTGATACATCTCCAGGTGGTTTCTGCTTCTCCCTTCATTTTTTCAATATTCACTACAGACAATGTTGAAGGAAGCAAGTCAGCTCTGAGAAGACACCACATGCAGTCTATAAAAATGGGCTAGACTAATGTTTGGGGCTTTAGAAAGAAAAGTGGTCAAACAGGCACTTTTTTTGAGAATAAATCCTAAAACAATGGCTCTTTACAAAAGAATTTTTAGTCTCCTCAGAAGGTGATGTTATATGCGTTTTAGTTCTCAATTCTGGACCACACCTAACCCACATTTAAGGCCATAGAAAGTGAAGACAGTGGTCTGCTTCTCTCTGATAAAGCTCTCCTGCTCTTCCCTAACTGCTGAGTGTGGTATGTTCCCCTCTAAGTAAGGGCCTTACACAGCAGTCACTCCGTGGACTTGGGGCATGAACAAACCCTTACCTATGACAGTATCAGAATCCCATTCAAAATAATAAATACATCTACAGCATTTTTTAAAGCTAATGGTACAATAAAATTACAGAAGTCTAACATTCTGTTTTATTTTATTCTGTTTCATTATTTATTTCGAAGTTTTTTATAAATAGCCAGTTAAGATAAGCAGATGAATAAGCCATAAAACAAAAGCAATCAGATTAATCAAGAAGAACTCTGTAAACATAAATTAAAGAGTTTACAGAGTAAAACTGTAAAAACAGACCAAAAAAATCTTTTGCAACATGGTCAATATTAATAAAGCACTTTCTCTTGAATAAAATATAGCTTTTTAGACATTTTTACTAAGTACTTGAGATTGGTGCCTGAATCTAGGCTAAATTTTGAACAAATTTCCCCTTTTTGCTATACAATGTTAAGAACAATGTAAATAGTTGTGCTCCTCCCAAGTCACAGAGGCCAGACATTCACTACACAGAAAGTTTTCTTTGGCCACTCACAATGATGACAATAAAAAATAGAAGACAAACAAGGATTAGATAAAACTGAAAAATAATTTGAAGCAAAGTAGGAGGAATTTGCTTCACACCTACAGAGCAAAACTGATTTTTTTTTAAAAATATATAATAAGCATGGTGTTATAATCTAAAAATTAACTAATATTGAATGCAAAGACACCAGGCAACTGCACACATTGGGAGAAAGAGGCATTTGAACCCTGTCTTCAATGTAGAGGTTAAACTATTCTAATCTCTTAGAAAGATCCCATAATTTCCTACCTAAAATGGTAAGAAATCCAAATCGTTAACAGCAATAAATATCATCTTTCATAATCACATGATCAAGTATCTGAGAGCAGGAACACCTTAATTAAACAGGTCATGACTCTGAAGTTATGTAGCAATTACACTGAAACTGAAAGATGAACAGGTTAAATGAACACTAGTGATTAACACCGACCAACTTTAAACATTTAAAGATAAATGGGAGGTACATGTATACATGGTAAAACAAATTACTCAGATATCCACTTAAATTTATAAAGATTCATGTGGATTCTATCAGTATTAAAACCTAGGGATTTATTTTGTGAAAGTATACTATACCCCATATCAAACAGAAATTCTTTTAATACGTATTTGGTTTACAAACTATTAGTATTTTATTTCTAGCAGATCTAAAATGCTAAAAAGGGCTTGTGAACTACATGAAACTAATTCTCAAAATGCCACAAACAGTAACACACATAAATTGACCGAAATTGAATTAGCTACCTGAAATCCAGGCTTTTCCGTAGATCTTCTTGATGCTGAATGAAGGCATCTTTACAATAACTCAAACCAAGGAAGTTTTAATTTTGAATACCCTGTTTATAGTTCATAGGTAGCATCTTGTTTAAACACAGGATTTTTCACATTTATTTACATTTTTCCTTGGATGAACTGAAGTTCAACATCTGCCAAAACTGTCTAGATAAGTGCACTCATACTAAGCTGAATCACTGTCTTGTCTGTGCACACAATGATTCATACATCAACAGATGCTGGCCATGCAAATTCCTTTTTTCACACAGCACATCTAAAGAGCAAACAGATATCAACCCAGATGCAAGGCCTTTTTCATTTAATTCCTCAACCTACCACTTAACTGTTCCTTGAAGACAGTAGCTAAATAAAGCTCTAAGTAAACAGTTGAGGGGGGAAAAAACACTTTGGGAGGTTTGCCACTTTACTCTTTACTAGCAATGTCTTCATTATTTATATATATAGGCACTGGGTTCCAGCCACTGAAGCTGAATCTAGATAATTAAATATTTATACCATCCCCTGCTGTGCCATAATGTCTAACTGTGTCCAAAGAGTCCTAGGTGTGCTGTTACACACCCGGGAATGAAACGAGGAATTTGTTGAGCTACCTTTGATAAAGGTCTACGCCTGGAACTTAATAGCACATGGTAATGTTTCTGAATATGGCAACAGGTGGCAAATAAAACTTACTGCTCAAGAACTGCTTCATCTCCTGGTTCCAGAATTGCTATTAGTAATTGTTCTTCCTCTATTAATTTGAACAAAAGTGAAAATTTATTGATGTGCTGTAGTTCTTATTGTTATAGCAATGTTTCCATACATGTTTTAAGACAAGATTATTTTAGGATAGCTTGTAGAAGAATTTCAATGGAAAATTAATCTATTTTGAATAATTTGAAGTTAAAAGATAAATTTCTAGTGCTATCAGGATGGGAGAAATAGCTAGCCAAACAAAAACTGGTCACTCTAATTTCACCAGACTCTCTCTAAATCACCTCTAGTTCTTTTCAGAAATTCAGTACCATCTAAAACCAAACCAGCTGCTTCCAATTTATGTACTTTAAAATTACACCACCATATGGAAAGGACAGGTTTATAGGAAGAACTAGTGTCTTTTACTCTTGACTGTTGTGGGTGAAAAAATTATACAAGCTTTTGGGCATATAAACCCTTGCTCATCTAATACAAAAGTACAAATATGACTGTAAAAAGAATTCCAGACCCACTTTCATAGTCAGTTTTCTGTACTTTCTTGAGCAAGAAACATATCTGAGTGTGTCCTTCAAGCATGGAGCACAGATAACAAAAGAAAAGTCTCCTTACATGGATCTAAAACCCCATGTACTCACTGGATTGAAATAGTTAAGGCCATTTTGAAGCTACATCATGTGAAGAAGTTGTTTTATTTTTGTTTTCCAATTAAATTTCAAGCAGAAGCTGAAAAAGGAGGTTAGCAGTTCCTAGGAGGAACTTTCCTTGAACACTGTGGAGGATAAGCCAATGATCTATGCATGAAAAAATAGCCCAAAGGGCAAAAAAAAAAGAAGAAAAAAAAATTAAATCCCACAACATCTCCAACAACTCAAAGAAGTTAATATAAAGTTGGACTACAATGTAGTGCAGTCTCCCTGTTCTTTGACTGTGATGACCAACCAACAGTGTATTTTAGTACAACAGTAAGGCCCTAAAAGTTAACAACACATGAGATCAAATTTAGAGAAAACATTTGCATGCCAATTTAACTATTAGTAGGAGGTATTTACTATGTATAGTCTTCACCAGATTTCAGGCAAGTTTAAGTCTGCTACTTGCAGATTTAAAAGCCTGTGTATACTGACTACATTCTACCATGTCACATCACGACAGTCTTGAAAACACTGAAAATAAAGCTGGGTAACCTATTTTGAGTAGAGGACATTACTTGATTGCAGGACAATTTTGACAGGCAAAAGGAAAACTTAGTATTGAAATATGTTTGGCAATCCAATTTCAACCAAGAAGTTTGTTCACCTTCTGCTACTGGAGGTGCTTTCTGTTAGTGATCAAGGAAACAAGAGTGCAGTCTGAATGCAGTAAGATAAAGGAGAGCAGCTCAGACAAATGGATATGTGAGAAACAGGATCAGAGAACAGGCTTGGACAAGTGGCCCAGGTGGATTCAGGAAGACCTAAGTTGCCAACACTCTGAATGACTTTTAGAGATCCCAATCTGAAAGACAATACTCAAGAGCTGAGGAAAATCATTAAGCTTCCCACAGCAAAGAGGTATCACAGAAAACGATCCTATACAAGAGCAGGTACAGGAGACTTATAGGGGGTATTCTAAGTAAAGGAAATATTTTATAGTTTTTGTGAGTCTCTTTCTAAAAAAGGGAATATTTCCAAATTTCAGTGATCTGGAAATTAGCATATTTCTTTGTTAAAAAAACGAAACAAGACACACAGAGAATACACAGGCCATGAAAATCTTGGTGGCACTCTGAGTGTGTTTCTTCGTAAGACACAAAATCAGCTTGAGTCAAGTGTCAAGAACAGGGTAAGAGTTTCCCCAAACAGATATTTTCCAATAGCAGAGGTAGGAGGAGCAACCTATGGCTTCTGCAAATATTTCTTCACATTTTTTCAGTTCCAGGTGAAAAAATTTTCAGGTGCTATGGAGGACCAGACCTACAATATTGATGGTTTGGAAATAACACAGAAGTTGGTAGGGCTCAGGGCCTCTTCAGAATGGCAGAAGTAAAATGAGAAAAATTTTCTTTCTAACAGCGAAATTTTCACAAAAACTGACAGAAAATATTATCATCAACACCTAGGTCTTTCCTGACTGGAATAACAATGTTGATTACTTTGGAATATGGTGACGAAAATCTGGGGAATAGGAAATTTTAACTGCAGTAAGATAAAAGGATGGAGAATAATGCCCTATGATAATTGTTTTTATCTTTTCTACTGTAATTTTATATAGAATTGTTCTAGAAAAAAGTTCTCTAGACTGGTGGAGGTCTCAGAATAGATTTTTAAATACAAGCTATTTGTCTGTGTCTTAAGTATTTCAAAATTAATAACATTAGAAAGGTAGAAGACTTACTTCAAAGAAAGTGCCAAATATTTTATTTCCTTGCACAGGAAATAAAGACAGAACAAAAAGCAAATTTCCTTGCATTCCTGCTCAACTTTAGCCTATACAAAATTATAAACAGTTTTGGTGAAGGCTTTGATCTGTAGCAGTTTAAAACAGATTCCCTCAAAACAAGTTCCTGAATTCACTGAAAGAGATGAATGAACCAAAAAAGTACCAGAAGCTCTGAGGGCCATGCCACTCCTGATTTCATGTCACTACAAAACTTGCCACTTGAAAACAAACACTTAACAAATATGAACTGATGTATCTGAACCTCAAATGTCCATAACAAAACACCCCACTGGAATTTATCCACTTTAAAAAGCCAGACAGTGGCCAGCAACGTGAAGGAACTATATTTTCTCTTTTCAGCTCTTTCCAAAAACGTATTTTACTTATATTTTACTTATTTGTTGTCTCCAAAGTATCATTGGTTACTTTAAAGTCATGGTCTCCAAGCAAAGGCACAGAGTCTATAATTTCATTTAAATTCAGGATAACATTCAGTAAAAATTTAAAAATTCTACTAATTTTTCATTTCCTACCATTCAAAATGAAGATATATTTTTGCCCAAACTGTATTGCACTTCCTAGTTCCTCGTCAGTTTAATCACACTTTCCATGATTTTCAGTGATTTGGTCACAAAATTTCACTATTCTAGCTAAACGTGTAGCTCATTTCAATAAAGTTTCTTGATTAGGAATACAATTGTCAAAATCCAAGAAAAAGGGAGATGATCCTGTATGTCTTTATTTTTTAAAATCAACAACATTTTTATCAGCTTTAATTGACTCTGGTTTCTCAAATAAATCCCTACCTCATAGTCACATTTTGACTGAAAATTAGTGATAGAAATGCAAGAAATCTTTTAAATTGTACCTTTGTTTCTTAAGGAAAAACATCCAGAGGTTGGAAAAAATTCACACTGTTTTTCAGTTTTAAAACATCCACTGCTTCCTTCTCAGATACAATCTCTTTTAATCTTAACTTAAATTATTCCTCTCTGGCCCACTGGGGTCTCAATTTTGTAAAAGCACTTCTCTATACACCTGACTAATGAAGGACTGAGACATTCATGAGTCATTCCCATGTTCTGTGTGGGAAGAGTCACAGTGAGCTGGAAACTCTGAAGTGGTAATAATATCATAGAACCATAGAATGGTTTGGGCTGGAATGGACCTTTAAAGCTCATCTAGTCCAACCTCCCTGCCATGGGCAGGAACATCTTCAGCTTAATTGGATTGCTCAGGATACCACTCCATCACCTCTATCACCAACCTGTTCTAGCATTTTACCTCCCACATTGTAAAAACCTTCTCTCATATCTAATATAAATCAACCCTCTTTCACTTGAAACCCATATTCCCTTCTTCCTATTGCAGCAGGCCCTGCTAAAAAATGTTTGTCCTCATCTTCCTTGTAGGACCCCTTCAGGTGCTGGAAGGCTGCTATAAGGTGTTCCCAGAATTTTCTCTTGGAATTGCTCAGCCTGGAGAATTGTCTCAGCCTTTCCTCATAGGAGTGGTGTTCTGATTCCTCTGATCATCTTGGTGGCCTCCCCTGGCCTCACTCCAAGGTCCATGTCCTTCCTGAGCTGGGGACCCCAGAGCTGGATGCAGCACTGCAGGGGGGTCTCACAAGTGGAGTAGAGGGATGTGCATTGTAAGTTCCCTTCTGTGCATGTTTAATGCTACAGCACTAAAACACAGTCAGGATTCATGTCTAACTCCATTCCCCACCACCATTAACAGCACCAGTAAACTGCCATATGATTGTCCCAATTATTCAACTCCACATGCAACCCCAGCTTTTCCCTGCAATCTTAATCTTTATCAAAAGATGTAACAGGATTTCTACAGGGAAGACACTAAAATATGTTCCTAACTCTTTAGAGGCCTGATGCTTTGAATACATCTCATTTTCCAAAGCCATGTTTTTTTAATTGGGTCAGCAAACCATCACCAGTCACCAAGTACCTACAGCTTTATCTAGGAGCTTTTTCTATTGAACTTGCCATTCTATGGTTACAAAATACAGAATAGGTCTCCTAACAAATACTGGAATTCAGACCTTATACACTAAGACTGGAAAATAAAGGATAAAAAATAATATTATGGCTTCACTAGGTGTGTTGATCTACTGGTAAATGCTGTAGCATACAAAAAAATACTGTTTATATTGAAGGTACCAACTTTGATGTTATCTGCGTTCAATACACCAGGGCTTTTAACCCTATAGTTAGTACTAAAATAGAAAGAAAAAAACACTGCTGTTCTTTCTTCACAATGTCTATAGTTGAGAAAAAGTTGACTTAATATAGTCATTGTTTTTTCTTCCTTAATAACTTCTGAAACATCTATTTCAAAACAGCAGAATCAGACATTACATGGAGCAACTTGGTCACTGTCCTTGTTCATGAAAAAATCTAACTAGTTAATTAGCTAGGGAAATTCCTGTCCCTTTCCTCCCTAACACATATACATAGTAAAGCCAGATAATAATATAACCTTATTACTGTGACCTCCTTCACATGTTTTTCTAAATTTAATTTTCCAGGTGAATTTAGCATTTGACATGGCTCCAACATAGGTGATATCACAGACATCAGCTGTTGGACTGACTGTGGGAATAAATACTGTTAGCAGGCATCAATTACTTGCAAAATTACACAGAAGTATAATTCAGGGTATATAGAGGGTACATTCTTCAAGGAGAAAATTGTTCCTTTTTTTCATCTCCTTTTTGTATTCAACAGCTACCTGAGTATTCTACAAACTGCTGTTACTTCACAGCCTTCAGACTTCCACAGCCTTTTAACTGTGAAAACTCTGATGATGTAGGCCAAAGGAAAGCTGTGTACCCTCTGACAGGCTGGGGCAGCAGTAGATGGCCCCCCTCAAATGTCACTTGCTACTAAAGAGATGTCCTAAATGGTAACACCAGCACATGGCTTACAACTTCTGTGTGAAGAAAAGTATTTCTGAATCATCTGTGCAAGTCAAATGTGAGCCTTGACACTTCTATCAGGAAGAAAAAAATTACATTTTATTATAGAAAAAGCCATTCTCTATACACATTAACTAAAAGTATATGAACGTTGAAGAAATCTTTACTCCATCTCATACAGGAACTTATTTGCCAAGCATTGCAGGGCAAATTGTTTTTGTAATTTTAGTTTTTTAGAATACAGCAGAGAGTTTGATGGAAGAACAGATTTACACTAGCTCATGTAGTTTTCTCAATCCTGTTAATTTTTTTTAATTACACTAATTTGGTAAAATATTGAAACATACCCAGGCTTATTTCCAAATTGAGATTTATACTACCATTTTAAACCTTGCTAAAATAAAATATTAAAATATTTACTGTATGTGTAATATTATCAAGACAAACAGAATGTCAGTGACATGCATAACATTTAACATTATTTCAACATTGTGCTGAATACAATATGTGCACTATATTTTAGGAAAGCCTACAGACCAGTTTAGAATATAATTTATATTAGTGGATAACTCTATGACATTGCTGGCATATTCCTAAACATTTAGAATAGATATGCTATTTTCTTAATATTTACTGGTATCTAATTGTATTGTCATTCACAATCAGAACTGAATTACCATGCCAAAAAAATCACAACCTAAAATGTTGAGAGCATACATATCAGTGATACAGAGTGGAAAAATCATTACAATCACTTTATGCCACTTCTTCAAAACTACAAATGAATTTTATCAAAGAAACACCTATGACACAAATGACATTTAACTTTTCTAAGCTGTGCACAGATACTGCAAAAGCAAAGGAAAGGCAGGGGCATGCTCACAAAAGCTGCAAACGGAGAGGAACATCATGCACACTGCTCACAACAACTCACAGGTTATTAATAAGCTCTTTGGAAAACAGTTAAGCCTTTTATGCCAAGCATTGCTTTCATTTTAATGACAGTAATTCCCCTTGCCTTCAGCAGGAATTACACCTGTGTAAATGAGAGCAAATGTAGGGCAGGAAATAAGTCTATCATAAAAGAAAAGAACGTTAAACACAAAAAAGGCTCTAACCACTTTGTCCTCCTGGAGTTCATATCCACGAAAGCAAGAAAGAAAGGACAGGGGAAAAAAAACAAAACAAAAAACACAAATAAGGAAAGAATCATTTCCATTTTGAAAGCAAGTACTAGAATTTTTTAGTCAGATAAACAAATAAATATCAAAGGAAGTAATATATACCTTTCTTATTTTCCCTAGTGGTAAGGTGATTGAGTGAAAAAGAAGTAATTTTAATAATTTTCATGATCCTTTCATGAGTGACATTGAGACTATCTTATAATAAAAAACTTGTACAAAAAAATGTTCAAAGGGAATTATTTTCATAAAAATAATTTGTGAGTCATGCCTGAATTATCTTCACCAAAAAATGGGCCATCTCATCAAAAGGATGCAGCACTTAGCTTATGCCTTGGACCCCAGTACTGCAAATGATTGGCATTCATCAATGCTTTGCACTTGCATAGAGTTCAGTGAAATTAAGAATGTTTGTTTACTACAGACAAATAGAGGGTATTCAAATGGCAAAACTGCATGTTAGCCACTCAAGAGATCTTTAAAACCTGGAGTTATAAAGCACAAGGAGATAGAATTTGTCACAAGTGTTTACTGCATGTCATGCCAGGTCTATAACACATACACTTTCTTTTTCATACACATCAATAGTAAATAAAAACATTTCTATTGGTTATTTTCCTTGAAGAAATTTTCTTCTTTGCTGTCTAGAATTGTAAATGGAATAATTCTTTAGAAAAAAAAATCAAAATATTTTCAGACAAAAATATTCTTTTTTTAGTGAATGAAGAATGATGATTTTTATCTGGTATTTTAATTTTACATGCCAATACAGAGACTAAATCTAGGCACTTGGTTAAGCATTGGCTGTGCTGGGAACACAGCTGCTTACCAGAAAAGGGTGACAATTAATTTTATAGATTTGTTCTTCCAATACCTGTATGATATGTCACTTTACAACATGTAACTCTAATGGAAGGCTTAGGTTCCCTCCAATCCTGAAGTTACAAACAAACAGGAGAGAATACAACAGAGGCCAAACAAGACAGTCAGGCAATAAAACACACAATATACAAGGAGAGGCTGAGGGAGATTGGCTTGTTTAGCCTAAAAAAGGCTGGGATAGGGGAGGATGTGGGAAGATAGGAACTACTTGCATCCCTCAACTATTTGAAGTTTAGCAAGAGGAAACACAAAGACAGAACTTTCTCAAAGATGCACAGGTAATAAACAAAATGCAACAATTAAGGGATTATATTGAGTGTAAGAAAAAAGAAAATCTCAAGAGTTGTTAATCATCGAAAGATGGTTTCCAATGGGGTTAGAGATTCTCTCTCCTAGGAGGTTTTTACAATTCACTTGAACAAGGTCCTGAAAACCTCATTTGGCTTTGAAGATAATCCTGCATAGAGCAGGATACTGGTATGGAAAAACCTCTACAGGTCCTATCTGACCCAATTTATTCTATGATCCTGTGTTCAGAGGCAAAAGATTAAAGTATTTTAAAGATGCTATGGGTTTTAGTGGTATTCTGTTATACAAAGAGTAAATAGCATAGGAAGCTATCTAAATCACAGGACATCCCTGCACTATCACTCCGTGTGGAGAGAGAGATTTTTCTGCTCAGTACCAGGTGGTCTCATACTTTCCTAGCATTGTTTCCTGTCCCACTGCAATTAGAAAGAATGTAGTGTTCAGAGACATTTTATATGGAAACATCTAAAGCCTTGATTTCTCATCCTCGCCTCTCACTCTACTATCCAAGAAAATTATAATCCATAAGCATAATTCATGCATACTTTGATCATAACAGTAACCAAGATTTGATTCACACAATCAGCCTATGTTGAATAGTGCCCAAGATGAAGAATCTCTTTTCAGAAACAAGCTACAAAATATAAAGAAATGTGAAGTTCAAGACATGCCATCACCTTTTACCAAACACCTAAGACTGCCTCCAGCCTCCCAGCTCCCTCCACACACACTGTCAAACATTCTTGAGGTCACAGCAATACACTGCAAGCAATGACATGGCTGACAATATGAGACACAGCCTAGTCAGGCATTTCAACAGCAGAGACATTAGAGGAATCATTCAAATCAGTTTTCAAAGAACAGTGGTGTTTGTCCTGTTCCACATGCAAATGCAGATATATTTTAACAGTGGTTTTAAGGAGAAAGGCCTTATCTCCATGAGTATTCAGACACACAGAAATGTTAGCAAAATTAGTGGAATTTAATCCTATACTCAACACTATAATGAGACAGTATTTATCCCTTATCCTTTTTTTAAAAGATGTGTTACAAGGTCAATCTGACACCTGACTACACGAGCCAGAACTACTCTTCAAGACTGTATTTTTCTCACTTTAATAGCCTAAAATTGTAGGTAAATCTAGGTAAAATTGTGAGTTCTTCATTGTATCAGGATCATAACAACCTTTAAGGTTTATGAAAGCTTTAGAGTAGTGAACAGTTCAAACATGTAGCCTCTGTGGAAATTGAGACCATCATTTACTGTTTACTGAGATCAAAAGAGCTATCAAATGTAAATAGTTTCAAATAAAGAAAATTAATAACAGAAATAGTTTGTGTAGTTGTCATTTGAAGGCACTAATCATATCCACATTGCTTGTATTAAAAACACAGGAGTTTTTTAACAATCAAGAGAATCCAAAGAATGAGTGCAGAAATGCAGATTCTGACTATCAGTTCTGCTAAGCATTAGTTTGCAAGTAAAGTTTACAGACTGGAAAGGAGCAGTATCTCCTAGTTCAAAATGGAAGTTGTGCAAGGTTTTTACTCTTAGCATTGAATACAAGGATTTGAAGCAGTGTTTTGCTGAAGGGTTATGCTGGGCAGCACTACTTCTACAATGTCCCTGCAGCAGCAGGGTCAGCAGCTCAGCCAGGGCAGAAGAGGCAGAAAGGTGGCAAGAGGCAGGTCATGCTCCCACCTGCAGCCCTGTGTCCCACACATGCACCCAAGGGGAACCCAAGGATGGGGCCCAGGGTCAATACAGAATCCAGGGCCCCAGCAAGGCCCATGGTGGTGAGGCAGAGCTGAGGCAGGCCAGGAAGCCAAGCCTGTAGATCAGGCTCAGCAAGGGAACCATCCAGGCATCTGTGTGGCTGTGGCATGGACCAAGGATCCCAAGGAAAGGACTGGAGCTCCCAAGGGAGCAAATCATCCTCACACAGCTCTTTCCCCAAGGCTGATCCCAGGTTACACAGGTGCCACATCAAAGAAGCCAAACTCCATCAGGAAAGGAGCAGGGAAAGCTCCTAAGGACCATGAAATGCTCTAGCTGAACTGTAGTCCTGATTTGTTTGGGTATAACTTTCAAAAGAATAAAGAGGTTGATCACCTCAAATAAAATGGGGAGAGTTGATCATTTCTAAATGATCATCATTTAGAAATGTCTTAACTATCATAGATGTTCCTATGGCATTAACTTTGTTCCAATACAATCAGGAACAGATATAAGATTGCAAGTCTTCAACATACCTGATAATACAAACTCTTTTCTATCCATGGGGAGACTGAGATGTGAAATTCATTCTAATGAGAAGCATCTTTTACACCCTCCTATTGTGAATTTATAACTTCTGAATAAGAAGTGGAATGTCTTTGGAATAATTTAATGCTGACTTTCTTTTTTTTTAGAGGTATTTGTTCTCCAGAGAGATTAATACAGTTGCAGCTTATCAGTTTTTACAGGTGTTACACGGATTAAACTGAAAAGAAAAAACACACAAACTGTTTAGAGGAATCCTTTCCTCTTGTTTGCAATGTTACATGTCTTTTGTAAAGAAATGCAAAGTCAAACCACATCTCCTAAAGACCAACTTACTTGTATGCAATAACAAATAATGGAGTTTATTCCAAATCCCAGTGACTTTGAAAACCTGATTGTGACAGACTAATTCTTCAGTGCTTGCTAATTCTCAACAGAATGAAATGGATTATGCATTACCACAAGTATGCTACAATTTTGTGTTGCAACTCCATACAGATGATCACATTGCAAGTCCTGCAGTTAAAATTATTCAGCAAAGGAAACTTGATTTTTTTTTTCCAAAATCAAACAGCCCCAGGGAAATAATCAGAATGCAAAGCTTGCACTGAACCAGGGGAATGGAGAGAAGTTCCCTACTTACACCTTACATGTTTCCCATGTTGTTGTTGGGTCTTATAAAACAATTGAAAAACTCCTACTTTTGCTCTTCAAAGACAGAGTAAGAAGGATGTTTCAGTGGCTCCAAGTGATAGTAAGTTGCCAAATATCCTGAAAGAAGGTATTTGGCATGCATTATGTTAACTTTTCAGACAAGCATTTTTTCCTTTCTGTACAAGTGAAAGGTTGGTTTAGTTGGCATTCTGAGGTGCTAAAATTTATATTCACTGCACAGAATATTGTGTCAATCTGGAGGCTGTATTTTCCTAACATTTTAACATTTAGATTTCTCAACTGCATAAACCTCATTCTGCTGAGTCCACTGACTCATCCAATGTGCATTTCCCAATATAAATTTGTATATAATTTAAAAAAAGAACAGGAGTATATTTACTCTATCAGTGGTACTCTTATTGTTAAGAACAATTACTGCTTGCTCTCCCATGATTTATTACTTAAGTTTTAATCAATCTGAAACTGTTCATAAACATAAAAGATGACTGCTCAAGCTTTTCTACTCCCTTGAAATTTAAGCCCCCATTTAGATAAATACACCATTCACCAAGATAATAAATTGCACAGAAGCAGAAGTGCCACCATTATCATTTTTATTTGTTTGAGCTAGAAGGAACTCCCACATAATGATAATTTTTGTACAGCTTGAACTGAATGCTAATGCCTATATATTTAAGGCACTTCAATGAAACTGAAAAAGGAATAAATCATCCAAACATTTTGAGAATCCTCATCTAATGCTCTGACAACAGTCAAAACATTTCCACTCCCTGCTCCTACTCATGGCCATGAACCTTGTAAGGAGAAGTCTTGAGACCTTTGAAAGAGGAGTATTTGCAATTCTCCATCATCTGAGGTGCATGCTGCTAATACTGGTCTGTACTAAACAATTTAGGAGCAGAATCTGGAGTAAAAGGCAGGAGTTTACCTCAAAACTTGATATTATGAAGACCTCAAACAGAACCACCAAAGAATATTTCAGACAGTGTAAGTATTACCTTATATAAGGTCCAAAGCAGACAAACATATATGGATATAGATATAGATATGATATAGATATATATATAGAATGTGTCAAAAACTGTCTACAAAGACCAAAAAAATGAAAATTTAAAACAGGAAGTTACTAGAAGTCATCCTTCAAGAAAATGAATTTGTATTCAGAAAAGAAGAGAGAGAAGAATGAATTTTGGTAGACCAAAATAGTTCTAATAGAATAATCAATGTAGGCATGAAGCAGGACATAAAATAGGAGACTGACAGAGTCTTTCTGAATTAGATCTTTTTTGTTCATATTCACAGTGATTAGGAAGGTATTTACTCTAGAATATAATTTTGGGCAGAATAAATTAGAGGACATACTTTAAACTGGTATTTCAGAAAGAGAAGCTATAAAGTCAGTCAACAAAAAATATTAATAAATTATTTAAATGAAATGATAGTGTAAAGCATCTCCAGTCTAAAATAATTATTAACTGTAATACAGTCTTTCATTGATAAGAAGTATAAAAGTTGGCAAAAATACTGATATTTTTAAGGAATTTCAACATTATATCCATTAAGAATAGACAAATGAGTCTGACATCCACATTGGACTGATTTTTAGAAACTCAAATACACAATAAAATTAGCAAGTATATGAATAAATTATCACAAAATGTGGAGAAGTCAGAATGGCCTTAGTAGAGGGAATTCACATCTGTTACATGTATTAGAATTCTTTCAAGTAGTCACAGAGAAAGTGAGAAAATGGGATTTATTTCTACTTCTCAGTTGGGATTACAGACTTTTACAGAATCTCAGCTGCCATGGAATAGGAATAAATTCATCCATGAGAAAACCTAATTAATGAAAGGACGAGAAGAAAAAACAGGAATAAATTTCAGGGCTTTTTTAGGGGAAAGTTTTTACCAGCAAAGCCTCACAGGAGATCAGTCTAGAGATACTCTGTTCACCATATTCATAAATTATCTAGAATAAAAATGAGCAAGGGGCAGGAAAGCCTTGCACTAAATTAGCAAAATAGAAAAAAATTCCCCCTGAGAAGTGTTGTAGAACAGTCTCAGACTGAATGGAGAAGTCAAGTTACTGAAAGACAGATTTAGGTCAGGCAGTAAGAAAAGCTATCTGCGGTGAGCATGCTGAAGCAGTGGAACTGCCTAAGACTGTATGGAAGAATCTCTTTGGAAATCTGTCAAGAGAAGTCAGACATATCTGTCAAGTTCAGATGATCCATCTCAAGGAGAATCTAAGTGATGTATCAGAATATTTCATTAGGAAGTGAAGCATTCTTCCTAAAGCTATGTTTCTAAGGATGTAGGCATAATGACTCAAATATCTGTCCTAATTGGCTTTTATAATCAGATGAAATTAATACATAAATTCTTATCTCTCTTATTACTAGCAACATGACTGACTCAGTTACAAAAAAACCCAAACAAAATATGTGAACTTACTGAAGGCAATATTTTTAAACTACCTTAATGAAAACCAAGGCAATTTGGGACATTTACACATAATCTCTGTTACTTCAATCACCAGGAACTATTGTTACATTTTTATATTTTTTAATTATTTTATACTTTGTTAGGCAGAAACTTCAG
The DNA here is from genome assembly GCA_013397295.1 of Polioptila caerulea. NCBI lineage: Eukaryota > Metazoa > Chordata > Aves > Passeriformes > Certhiidae > Polioptila > Polioptila caerulea. Next base: position 876,520 of record VYXF01003035.1, read on the forward strand.
TGCAGTATTTAAACCTACTTTTCAATCTTAGACAAAGAAACACATAACATGCATACTATTGTCTCTTACCTTACAACAGACAGTATTTACCAATCACAAGGTATTTGCAATGAGCATATTACTGAAAAAATTGACTTATAGAAATAAATTATATAAAAATATTACATGAACAAACATTGAAATAATAAAATATTGTATTGTTTACAAAATATGTATTTTCACAATGGACTAGTATAATACTTCTTGAATATTGCCAAATGTCTTCTACAAGTATCTGTCAGAATCTAAAAAAGATTCTGTGTATCAGATCTGAACATTTTATCTAAAATGTTGAGAAAAATGATCTCAGAGTTTTCTGTGATTACATCAGTCGTGCTGAATTTTTTACCCTATCATTCAGCTTTTTTAAGAATTCAGATTGCTGGTTTACCATTTGTTATACAATAAACACCAGCATAAAAAGAATATGTGTCAGTGCATTTAATTCTTTTCCAGAAATAGGTTAACATTTGCATGTGTATGCACATATAAATATGCATAATATGTGTGAATATGTATAGTAGATAATAAATATTTAGAAGCACAATATTATATTATATATAATGTTATGAAACTAATTTTACAATAATCTTGTACAGAAGAGCCTAGGCAAGCAGGAAACGAACAAATCCTTGCATTATTTTCTGATAACCAATGTCTCAATATTAGCATCACTAGGTCACTAGATATAGTCATGCTTCTCAAATTGAGACTCATCCTCCAATCAAAGAAATGCACTTGCCTGAGTTTTTTAGTTAAAAAATGTTATGTATTAACTTAAAAGCCATAATCACAAATTTATATGCAATTGGAAATTACATGAAATGAGGACAGATATCTTAATAGCCCCTGAAGCAAATATCACAGTCTCCTTAAATGAAATCTGTTTCAGTAGCTATGTGATTTGGATTCATAAGCAATGAATAAGAGATGCTGAGTTTAGGAGAAGCCTGCTGCCCAGCTCTCAACTCCATACCTTATTTGACCGCAGAGACACTCTTCCTCCGCAGCGCGCACAGAATTTAGTTTGGCAATATGAACAGTTATGGCCACAGCCATCAGCAAATTTTGTTTTGTGGCAGATGCCACAAGTTGGGGCATCACCCTTCTGCTCCTGGTGCTGCTGTGATTCTTCACCCATCTTCTTCACTTGCTCCTTATACATCTCAAACTGCTGATGTAATTTTCTGCAAAGAGAAGAGATCATTAGTTGTTGTTTTCTTTTTCCACAAATACTTCAGTCACTAAACTGCAATAATTTTTACAAATCAGAGAGAAATACTGCAGTAAAGCAAATATATTTAATTTATGATGCTCCAGAACTGTTACATTCAATAATTATTTCTTTTTCATTTTAACCAATCTCTAGGAGAAAGCTCAACATTGATAACATTCAGCTCACAGTCAAGCTGTTACAAAGTGATGTAACTTTTCTTTAGGATGGGACCAGATGTTTGCTACAAATACAACAGCTGGAAACATGGGATAAGTGATCCAAGAGCCCATGGTACTAGACAATAATTTGGCTAAGAGAAGGGAAAAAAAATGTAATTCTTTCTTTAAAGTGTACTTTTACCTAATTCCACCAGACAAATGCAAATATCTTTTCTTGATCTAGCTTAATCTCGATCTATCTTCATTTATCTAACAATACTGCATAGAACAATGATTTCAAAATGCTCTTTCAATGACTTTTCAACTACTGGGTTTAAGCCCATAATAAATTACCTAATCTTAACAAGTTATTATAAATCATTTAAGCCATTCATATCATTGGATAGGAACTGTCATCTCAGTAAAATGTAAATTAGAAGACAGCCTTAGGTGTAAAATCCAGGAAAAATTGCTTAAGATACACACATACATTTACCATCTATTTCCAGAACTAGAAACAAATGCAGTCAGTGGCCATGAGTGCACAGAACTGCAATGTTAATTCATCATGTTAATTCATCCATATTTCTGAGTCCACAATCACCAAATCTCGATACATGATAATGGGAAATGTCTCATAATGACCAAACCTACAGACACTTTTCATGGTCTATAATGGTAGTTTTTTTCTCAAAAGCCCTATTTCTAAAGGTAAATTATGCCATGAGAAATTTAACTTTCATTGTAAATAGCCATAATACTTTAGCTTTTGCAGATTCTGAAAAAGATGGGAAGGGTGACTTTGCATACTGCGAGAGTTTCCAAACCATTGAGAAAAAAAAACCCAATAACTTTGACTTCTCCCTTTCTTTTTAACGTTATGATTCAATGGGGTCTAAACAGTGATATTTAAATTCTTAGCACAGAATTCAACTTGTCTAATTTTGCAATAGAGACTGTAAAGTTTAGTAAATTAAAAGTTATTAATGTAGTTTAGGCAGATTTTTTAGTCCCTTGAATACGCTCATGTAAAACCCAAAAAATTAAGCATATTTAATGAAACATTAAAAAGGTAATATAAGACCAAAAAAATGAAATTGCAAAAGGCACTTATTTTTCCTTAGAATTATTCTTCTTGAGAATCTTGAGATTACATTAACAAAGAACACACGTGAATCGTAAGATAGAACAAAAAAATAACCTCCTAGAAAACAACTAAATCCAGGAGACCACTGGAACACTTATTCCTTAAGCATAAATGTATCCCTCATATAGATCACATATAAATTAATGATGCATATTTCATCCGAATTTTCAGAGGTGTCTACCAAAACAAATATTACAAAAGTCAGTTAAAAATTATCTCAAGCAGTTATTTACCATGGATATTCACACCTATGGCAAGAATTGTCAGGATTTACTCTGTTTTTCAGGAAACCTCCCCTAGGAATATGCTTTAGATTAGACCACAGAGGAACAGCAGGAACAGGCAGGCAGCCCCCTGTCCCCAGCAGGAAGGGCAGGAGGCTGCAGGGATGCCTGTCCTTGGTACGACCCTGCTGCCTGAGCCCCCCGCTGCCAGGGCCCTTTCCCAAGAAGAAGGAAGGAAAGAGGGTTGGTTACTTCACTTGCCCACGTGCCATTTTTCTGTGGACCTGCTGTTGTCCCTTCAAGACCAGTCCTGAGCCCAGGGGCTGTGTTCAGCTCCCAACAGCAGTGGCTCCCTTTTCTCCCACTTTGAGCCCTTTCCCACCTGCACCAGCCTCCTGGGCTGCAGCAGAGCAGGGAGAGAGGGGCCCAGCTGGGAACCCTGTGGGAGGGATGGCAGAGTTGGCATCGCCCCGAAGCCATGAGGGCAGGCAGGACACAGGGGCTTCCTCTGCCCTCTCCCTGCTTCAAGGAGCTCACTGCAGAGTGAGTGCTCTTGGCTGAACGGGGCAGGACGGGAGTTGCTAACGAGCAAGAGCCGAATGAAGTTGAAAACAAAATTTGGAAATCTGGAAACCTCTGGCACATTTCAGCATTTTACACTGACAACACTCTATAATTGGTAGTTGGTAGTCTGGCCTGTTTCCATCAATAACACATGTAATCTCTGAGACCTTGCCTGCCTTTTAATTTTGCTTAACATTGCATTCTTCATTTAAAGCATATTATCTATGCTGAACTCCAAGTTTATTTTTAGGTTGCATTCAGTTTTGTGGCTTCCTTATAATCTACAGCCTTTGTTTGTATGATTACTTGCTTACCAGTCTCACTGATGCATAAAAAGCACAAGGCTTTTGCCAAATCTTAAGCCTCATGTACTGAAATAATTTCACTTGTGTTTTCTCTTGGGCACAAGAATCTATGTAAAGGTCATAACTTCTCCTTTAAAGTATAAACTTTTCAAGGTTATACACAGTAATTTTCCAAAACCCTCATTCAAGTAGGAAACAACTTATCATCTGCCAAAACTGTTCATTATTAAATTTTTTTCTGTTCTGAGAAAAATATTACATGTATTGATAGCTGTCAGAAAAAATTTAACAGAGAAGACAAGACTCGATGAAATATTCAGTTTGATACAATATATGTTCTATTTACTAAGCAGAACCACCTGAGATGAATATGCATTCTTGAAATAAAATACAGAGTATTCATTTTAGGAAGTTCATTTTTTAAATTTTGATCTATTTTGTAGATAAATAATTATTCTTTTAATCATCTAGCCTGCACAGGTTTAAGCCAAAATTTAAGCTAAAAAAGCATAAAAATAATTAGGTGTTTAGAACAGCACAGTATCTGAAACACATTCAGTAAAAACTGTATAACACTTACTTTTTGCATTTACATAATGCAAAATAAAATTCCATTTTGTTCAAGCTGTCTGCACTCATCATTCTACCAAGAACATTGCTGCCTGAGGGGCTCAGGAGTTCACTTACTAGGGAAATTAAAGTAACTAGCACCAAGGCAAACTTCAGAGCCTGAAACCAAACTCAAGTATCCCAAGACCACAATTTCCAGTCCCTGTATCCAGTGAGTTATTCTGTTAATGCAAGAGGTCAAGAGCCATCCATGATTCATAGAATAGTTTAGGCTGGAAAAGACTTTTAAGATCTTTGAGCCCAATTGTTAACCCAGCACTGCTGCACTATGTCCCCAAATGCCACATCCACACGTCTTTTAAATACCTCCAGGGATGGTGACTC
>VYXF01003035.1:885474-964605 GCA_013397295.1 Polioptila caerulea
AAAAAAACAAAAAAAAAAAAAAAAACCAAACCCCACAAGATGGCCAAAATCTGGATCCTGGGTAAAAAGGGCACAGAGTTGAAATAAGTTCACACCTATGGAACATTACGTCTTTGGATAGTTTCCCTGAAAAAATACTGTAAAAATAATTTGTTTTTAGTCTAAGTGCATATAGATATTCTACAACTAAGTGAATTATAATGACTGTGCCTGAAATGCTGAAGAGAAGAAAGAGCTAAGAGAATGGAAAGAAAGGAGTGTGGCTGCTGAACAATCTTGCTCTTGGTTTGTACCAAGTGCTGCTGCTCACTTATAATTCAAGTGGGAAAAGTCAACTAAACCAGAGCTAATGAGCATCCAAAACCACCAGATCTCTGTTTCAGTCTCTCTTTTCCATGCAAGGGACAGGGTAAAGATGTCCTGTTATGACCTAGCATCATTTGCCTCCTGCTGGAGAATGGACCCAAACATTCTCTGCTGGTGGGCACCTCAGAACAGGCTATTCTTACCAGGAAAACACATGGCCAATATCATGTCTTCAAACTGGCCTGGCTCCATTCTCTCCTTTCCCCACTTACTAGGGCTTTCTGCAAAAGCTTACAGGTCACACTGCACCACATTTTGTTCACAGTTTATCTGACCTCCCTCACAAAATAGAAAATACTCCCCCATTGCACTCTTCCTGACATCAGAATGAACTAATTATTAATTCCCTATGACCTTAAATAATTTTTTAACTATGGATGAAGGATGTCACTGACTCTATTTTAATTTAATACATTCAGAAACTCAGCTTAAAAAAAATAAATAAAAGACAAGAAAGAATGGGGGAAAAAGGCCCCTGCATTTTAATAAACAAGGATATGGCTCTGTAAATGAAGCAACAGAAAACACACCAGCTAGTCAGAAAGCCTACCTGGAACAGACAGGATTGCCTTACCTATTTTTTTGTTCTCTTTATAATGTTCAGTATTGAATAAAACTGCAGCCTTTGTTTATTAACTTTGTTTATTAGCAGCAGTGAAACTGCTCCTTGTTAACAGGGGAGCAGGGAACAATAGCTAAGTACAATAGTCCTGTGAACACAAGAAAAGGTGGACATGAGGAAGAGGAACATATGGACTAAAAAGGACTGACACAACTACGGTGATCATATTTCTGTGTGGGTTTAATGATATCAAGATAAAGCCAGACAAGATGCATAAAAAGGAAAAAGGAAGTAGGTAGCTCCTGGCTGTACCTGTTACTTCCAGTTTTCCTCAGAAAAACAAAAAAATACTTGTTTCTACTTTTTCCTCAGCAGTTCAAATTAATTGCAAGATTAAATTGAGAAGTGGTATCTTTATAATTGCTTCTTGTTTGTTAAAATTCATCTTTTACTGAATTCTTTATTCTACTTTTACAATCTGTAATTGACATAAAGATAGAAAGTCACAACTAAGTTTTAAAGAGACACAATATAGTAAAACATCCAATTTATCAAGATCTTTTCCAACACTTCTTCGGTGATAATAAGAAATATGGGCATTTAAAAATAAAGAGAATACCACATTGCTCCAAAAGTTTAATGGCCAAATCATTCAGATAAAGCTCCTTAATTTCTCCATAGCTGATATTTATGAGAGTAACCATCTGTAAACAAGTAAGGTTCCTTCATAAGTCCATATGGAAACTACTTTACACCTTTGAATATTTTCACACCACTCCTTTATTTCAGTGTAATTAAGAAGGTTCTAATTATTCTTTTCTGGATCTTATTTAAAATCCTATATTACAACAGAATTTTCATGAAAATATTATGGTGATTACATGGGGGTATTTTTCTTCATTCTCCTTAGCTGCTCATGCAGTTAAAATTAAAAAAAAAATTAGAAAAGTTTCTTAAACCATTGTGAGTCTATTCCTACCATGTTTTTCTCGTTTGACTCTAAAATAAACATATTTAGCTGCATTTTTAATTCTTTCTCCAGAAAAAAAAAAAATTCTAAAAAAAAAAAAAAAAAAGAAATTTACCTTCTCCAGCTGTACTGGAACTATCAGTATGACTCTGGTTTTAAGGTTTAAGCATCAAGTGGGTAAGCTAAACCCATACTGTTACACACAAGAGGGGTAGTTTCCCTTCTGCTCTTTACCCTTGTGACAAGGCCAACCCTTCCCAGGTAATTTTAGGTCTCATTTGACCTAAAGATTAACCATGCCAGTTGTAATTGAAAAAGTGCCTGACTCTCCAAGGAAACTCTCCAAGTTCATTCCACAACTGCATTCATGCAGTTAAAAATATTTTATCTCCAGTTCCATGGCCTCGTCCCTGTGTTTGCAATCCACACTCTCCCAAAGGAGTTGCTTTGATAAAGTGCTGAAGCTGTAAGAACTGAACCTCAGCTGACAATGAAGATCAGGAGCAAGCAGTTGAACTTACAGCAAAAGTAGGCTGCCAGGAAGTGTAAAAATTACAGATAATTAAGGTCAACTTTTTTTAACTAACTCCTTACAGAAAAAAGAAAAAAGAAGATGTAAGCAGTCAATCAGCATATAATACATATCCAGATACCTTCAACTTCACTTAAATAATTTCTGCCAATTCTGATAGGAAAAAAAATTGTCTCAGAGACAATTGTATGTCAAGTTTGGAAAAACAGTCATAGTGACAGAAGGAAACTTTTAGAACTCTCTCATTTAAGGGTAACAACGCAACATGAACTCAAGCTTTACTGAATATTAAAAAGGACACCATCATAGACACCTTACAATAGGTGATTCTATTTGAATCTTCAGTTCTGCTGATGCCATAATATACTCATGTACTACTTCTGCTAAGCACTTTGGACAATTGAAAGTGGAGTTTTCAGAAACTGTATAGGAATAGTGAGCCTTTCTTTCTGCATTCAGTCTCATATTGATGACAACAACCATCTGTCCTTAATTTCTATGAGAGAAGGCACAATGGACAGGGAACATCTGTAGCCTGCATATTGCTCTAAAATATTTATATAATAATAGCATCATTCACATCCAGAATCGTGGCACTCACAACTACCACCACTTGCAGTTGTCCATCGATCAGAAAATCCCAACCAGAAACCAAAATGTCTCTAGACCTGTAAGTCAATCAACCATGAAAGATCCCCAGGTTAAAAAAAAAAAAAAAAAAAAAAAAAAAAGAAAAAAAAAAAAAAAAGTAGAAGGAGTCAGAGTTCCTTGCTGAACAGAAACAAAATCTCATGACTTTTTCTTTTAACAAGTACTATATTATCTAGAATTAGGATTATTTTGCAGCTATTGCAGCTATGTTACGAGCTTCATGAAAAACTCAAGACTCCTACTGGGATATTTTCCATACACAGTTGAGACAGGATGTACACAAACATTCATACCCTATACAAAAATTATCACCTGAAACCTAAACTCATAGAAATACACTTGTCTCCCATAAAAGTTTCCTTTTACAAAAAGTAGAATGATAAGATACAAATAGAATGTATCTATGCTGACAAAAACATGCTGATTTTTATAGTTGCATATTTCTTCCTGATTCACTTCAATGCTGTTTTGAAGCAGAAATATTACACTAATGTAAAAACATTAGAAATTCAATTGCCCCTTGGTTATCTCTACATTTTTGCTGGTACTGCTTATTTTAGGAACTCTATTAAATATCAGTTTTAAGGAATCTGAGGCACTTTTATAAGCATTTTAATTACTAGAAGTTATTTTTTATACAGCCTTATTATTAAAAGTATACAAATTACTGTTCTATCTAAATTATTCACTCAGAAGAAGTTTCACAGTTTATCTTATATTTTACTTGTTTTCAGAAATGACACTTTTATTAACTTTATTCTAAATTTCCTTTTAAAGGGATAGGGTATTTACCAAATATGCCGGAAAAAGAGGCTAATTCAGTTGTTGGCAATTAAGCACATTGCAACATTCTTACATTTATAAAGGGCATCTCCAGCAGAGATAGTATTTCTCATTGTCACTCGGGTTACTTTTTTTGCATCATCTGTTGACTTACAATAGCAAGCCATTCACTTCACACCTGTTTTAATTTTAGAAATGTCCAAAATAACTAAGGTACTGTGATAAACCTTTTTATCCTCAGTACAAAAGGAAAAATTACTTTTTCACTGGACAATTACACATAGAGCCAAAATAAACACACGCTAAATAATAGGTCAGACTGTCTCGGCTCCGAAATGTAACACCTCCCGACACTGCAGTATCATGATTAGAATGAGTTCATTCCACATTGTTTACAACATTCATGAGGATTTTCAATTATTAAGTAGCCCCTATCTTTTTACTCCTGTGACATCTATCTTGATGATTTTCCTTTTCTAACAAACAGGAAATAAATGTGAGCAATGCTGGGAAAGCGAGGGTAACCTTGGTTGTGCTCAACACACGGTTGTCTCAACTTCATCCAAGCAAACTACACCAACATGTTTGATGCTGAATAGTCACCACCAAAAGGGGTGTTTGCAATTATTTCTGATGCATCTTGGCTTTGACTGTGTCAGTATTTTTACTGTAAAAGTAGCACCAGTGAAGCCACATTGCTAGCAGCACTCTAGGGGGAGAGCCTTTTGAAACAGTTCGCCAATTCTCAGAAGACTCTTATTTTCCATACTGCTCATATTTTGGAAGTAAGGCCAAAACACAAATTACTTTCATCATGATAATTTATTTTTTTTTAATTAGGAAGGACCTCAGAGAGACAAATGTTTTCACCTGCAGGAGGGCCTTTTTGTAAGTGGATGAACAAGGTGTGTAATGATTTTCCCCACACTAATTATATCTAAATCCATGCCTCTATACCTCTCCTTTACTGAAAAAGTGCACTGAACTCAACCTTTGCTTCTCAGAAGTAAAATATATCAATTTAGGTTGTAGAAGCATTTCTTCATTTAAGATTAAAACTATTTGATAAAAAGTATTTTGTAAAAGATAAGAAATTTGTACATCAAAAACTGTGTATATAATAGTTAATCTAATACCATTTCTGACAGATAATGACTGAGTTTTCCAAATAAGTGTAGTTGTACTAAAACACCCCAACTAATCAGTGTCAGAGAGAAGATCAGAATTTAATCCTATATTGAAATCCTTTAACCTCTTAATTAAAGCCTATTAATTAACCATTAAGAGCTCAGAGTTACTGGGCACACTTGAGGGTTGTAAGAGAATGAAGCCAGGCCACAGCTGGCCTGCTGCCCACAGCCCCACAGAAGGAAGGACACAGCAGTCCTGGGAGCTACCAGAGGGAGCAGGGAGACTGACAGCTCTGTGAATATCTGTTTCCTACAAAGCTTGAATAGTGTTGCAAATACAAATAGATTTGAGTCATTGTCAATATAAACAGATTTTAGTCACATTTGTTTTAGAACAATTGCACTTAAACAAGAAGAATAAGTCTTAGTTCTGCTCCTCACCAAGCACTTACTCTCCTGCATCATAGTTCTTATGTTCATGCATTTTTTTTTTCCATATTATTGATCAGGGCACATAGATTACTGCATTGCTATGCCATCTTGTAAATTGATGAGAAGCCTTTTTTTTTTTTTTTAATAATAAGATCTGCAGGCCTAATCCCTGAGTGGCTTCAATGAAAATCAAACTTGGTCGACTCTGGCAGAAGGAAAGCCTTACTTTAGAATGTGGTTTTCCTTTTGCTCACAGAGGTACTCTAAACTGCCACGACTTTGTCAAAATCTACTATCCTAATTGTAGACACTTTGGAATAAAATTTTGGGGAAAAAAGACTATTTATTATCCTCTCTACTGCAGAATGTGGTCAAATCCATCTGTATAAAATAAATCATGCACAAAATCAATTGTCATTCTTATTTTGTACGTCTTTTGTATCCAGGACTGACCAGACAGCACTAGTCAAAGATGACATAATATCAGTACTGATATATTTCCAATTCTTTCTGCTATTGTAGCTAAGCTGCTACAACAGAATCTTGGTAACAGTCGGTTTCCAACACTGGAAGGAAGAGCTTTCTTTAAATGACACCCAAAGAAGCAGCTCATTATATTTTCATCTTACTTTCATCTTTCCCTGGCCTCTAAAGGTGGAGTCAAAAGAGAGGCAGAGGCATGGCTGTGATGTCACAGCCAATACCTGAACAAACCACCAGAGGAGATAAACTCGTGATCCCAGGATTATCACAGCTCATCAATGTTGCACATCTAAGCAAAGAAAGAGTATTCATTTAGTGTATGTAGATACTTAGTATTGTAACAGCTAAGAAATGAGAAATGTACCCAATGGAGTCCCAAATCCAACAGCTAAGCTTTTAAAGAATCATTTCCAACAGAACACATACCATAATGTTTTCTTAAGAAATTCACTATAGATACTATAAAGAGAAGAATGCAGCAACATCATTAGATATGATGAAATAGGACTACAGTATGCTTGCTACTTTAAATTCACATTTGATCTTGAGACAGACAACATGCTGCTGTTTCTGAAGCTACCTGCTAATCAGATTTTTGTCACACAAATATTAGTGGTTTTCACCCTGTTGGTGAACACTGCACTAGAAACAATAAAACATGTTTAGCTCTTAGGCACATGACTGGGAGAAGAAGGTGTCCACAACTGTTCCAAAACTGCTTTCTGACACAGTCTGTATACATGGATAAAGTACACCTGAGATTAGAGGCCTGACTGTGTTCCTGCTGACAAAATCAAAGTTCTCTCTGCTTAATATCCTCACACTGAAACAAGAAAATCCATTTCCTACAATAAACCTATTCTTACTAATCAACTGTTGAGACAGAGAATACACAAACAGATGCAAAACTTCCTAAAGGGTGAGAAAAAGGTGACTTGTAGAAAGAGTAACTTGAGTTACTGACCAGCTTTCAAATTTTGGAGTAATTGAATCATGTTAGTGACAAATCCAAATTCCAGACAATTCCAAGCTTAAGTAAAAACTGGATTTTTGTTTCTGTGATAGTGCCTTTTTTTGCTCTGTGAGACTCTTCACCGTCTGTTAATGTTATTCATAGATGAGACTTTGTACCCAGTAGTATTCCTCCTCACCCCAGGCTTCTGATCAGCTCACTCTGACACCATCTGTCTGTGTTTGTTCTGAGTCCAAGATACTCCAGGAGCCACATCACTATGAATTTACTTCAACCTTCTCTCTATACAGAACAAAGTCAGGAAAACATCTTTTGGAAGAGATAAGTAAATTTCCTACTTTTTAAAAATCAATATTGCTTCTACTATCATCACAGAAAGCACCCATGAGTGCACAAGTAAAAGCAAATGGGAATGATGTTGTTGAAAAAGTAAAAATGTACACTCATCTGCAAAATAGAAGAGTTTACAGAGGGCTTCATGATATAAATGTTTTGTGGACTGACCTTTTGAAGCATACCAAAAAGTTCTGGCTATCTGTTCAATTGTCCTCAAATGTCTAAAACCAGAACTAGAGTGTAGACTACCACCACACCATAAATATTTTGTCTTGGTGATAAAAGATAATTGTCTCATGTAGTATGTCTTCCGTAAGCAAACATGGCAGAGCTCCACATCCTGTAGTGAGTCTTTCTAAATCAGTCTAATCCTTTCCTGCCTTAAATAAGGGAGAATGAATAGACACTTATTTCCTCTAGCCTTGCTGTCTCCCAACAACTCTTCAATTAAGGAATGAACATTTAATTATATTTTATTAATTGATAAAATACTACAACTACTCTTTATCAAAGGAATGAAACGAGACAACTATGATAACAACACTTTACTCATCTTCACTCTGAAAATTGTATCACAATCAACCACTGCAAACACATCAAGATAAAAATACACAACTGAGAGAACAAACCCTCCCAAAGACAAACACAGCATTAACTCATAGCTATCAATTAAACAGAATTGTTCAAAGAAGTTGGGAGTTTAAAAGCATGTGACCAACATTACTAAACTGTCATCTGAAAAGCTCTGAAGCTGGGAAGCCTAATTGTATTTTCAGCAAGCCTAATTGTATTTCCTGACTCCAGGGGACAGGAATTCCCCAGATGCTGCTGACTGACAGGTCTGGTTCTGCTTTCAACCTGCAAGTAAGCAAAAACCCCCGCTGCTATGTGAAAGTCAGTATGAAAACCATCACTGCTTCCGCTGGTATCATTAGCAGCTGCAAGTGCCCATATCAGCACTCAGCACTACCCACAGCTGGGTCATTTGCAGAGGCACAAACTACTCTCAGTACCTGCACTCAGTAGCAAACCTTAAGATGTATGGCTTAGCCCACACAGGCAGCCTTGTGAAGCAGCAAACATTTTCAGTACAAAGAAACTCAGCAGAGTTAGAAGGTATTCACCAGATCCATTTCTGGAGTTACTGGCATTAACTATTTCACATCTTGCTTCCTGGTTCTGGAATTTGGTATTGGTTTCTGAACCTAATCATTGATTTTCCAAGATTTCAATCCAATGCCTTGAGGGTATTTATGCAGTTATAGTGTTATAATTGATTCATCCATGATCACTGAATCGCTCCTCTTTCCTGAATATTTATTCAACATTCTTTATTATGCTCTTGATATCTCTACCTGCAGTGCAAAATAAAAATATTTAGAGTATCTTTTGCATCAAATTACTGTTCATTAAAACTACCCTTCGAAAGCCTTTTTTACCGCATCAGTCACTACTGATTTATGAAGCCTGATGTATTTGATGCAGTTAAAAGTCATCAGTAAAGCCACTTTGATTGTTTCAGGAAATAATACTTTTACCACTAAATAAACTTTTATACATCTCTGACTTCAAGTTCTTCATGAGCTGTCTTCCCAATTCATCCAAGAATTAAAAAACTTCTTCTAGTTATTTCCAGAAAATTTTCAATCACTCAATAGCATATACAGCAGAAGAAATGAAGGTATCTTTTGTTCATGTTTTCTTACTAACAGTTTATGTGGGAAAAGAGACCAAAAAAAACAAACCAAAACAAATCAGGGATTACTTTGGGATAAAGATACTGTTCTCAAAAAACTATACAAGTTAGCATCTTTACATTAGTCATACCCTTACTAAGGTGTGATATACCTCAATAACCTCAATTTCCTGGGAGGTTATTCCTCTTTGGTAAAAGCCAGGCTGAGTTTTTCCATGTAAAATGTTGAAAGGATGAAATAGATAGAAAGAAGGTGATAAGGAGAAATGTATTGAGGAGAGCTACCAGAGGACTGTTTTGATCTACAGCCTCATTCAAAAGGCCTAGAGAATCACCCCTGGAGAAAGTAGCTCTTACCCTAGAATACAAGGTGAGCCTTAATACAAGCACTGAACACACCAGAAAGCTCAAGGCAGCAGTTTTTATATGAAAACAGAAGCTGTAAGGCCAGAACAAGCCCAAGTCAACCATAATTATTGTTCCCAAGTGATGAAAGCAGACCCTCCTAACTCTGCTGTCTGTGTGAGTGCACCCTGAACATACTCTGCATTTACAGTACTACGAGGGTGGCTGCATGACCCACAGATGCATGGCTTCAGCAAAGAGAGAGATCAGCTCCATTGAAGCCTAACTAGTTACAACATCCTTTGCTTTTATGGTTCTGACTGCTAAGCTTATTATTTTCTCTTGGAAAACTCAACCAAAAAGAAGATTACTAACTGATAAGCATCTATTTTGACATATTTTTAAACTAGATAATGCAGAAAACACTATCATGTGTTGATCTATTCTTCAAATCCAATAGTATTAGCTTAAATTTAAAATGTCTAGAATACAGAAAATACTGACAAAAATAACAAATATCCATGGTGAGGAAAACTGTAACAGAGTGGAGCAGCCCAGAGAGCCAAAATAAAATACATTGGGAATTTGCCAACAAGAGATAAGAAAACCTTTAAACTAGAAAAATGGAAGTCTTGAGTTTAAAGAAGATGGTCAATGAAAACAATTTTTGTGTTATTAAAAGGAATTGTCTTAACTAACTGGAGCCCAGAAATCATATATACCATTCCTATACAATATTCTTAATTAGGAATATTAATTCAAAATGAAAATTACCAGAGGGCAAATAATGACATAAAGCATGCTATGCAAAGTGATTCAGATAATATAAACCCCATGGAAGTTCAGATTTTGGTATTTGTTATGTTCACAATGAAAATCATGAACTTGACCACGATTCATGGGTGTAACATCACACATGTATTTTTTTATTTTCCATCCAATTATGAGAAGACTATTGTTCCCTGCTTGAAGAGAAAGGCAAATGTATTTAAAAAGCTGATAAAATTTACTATCAACCTAACAAAACATAAGAATCAGAAGATATCCTCTTTTTTTCTTTTGCTTAATCTCTGCCAAGTCATCTCCATGAATATGACTAAGAGATTATTTTATCGAAATAGAAACTCTATAAGAAAGCTAAGAACATGTTGCTTATTGCAATGTTTCCTTGGTTAAAAGGAAAAAAACAGTTATTAAAAATTTACCACAAACTTGAATTTCCCTCAAATTGACCTAAATAAAAAATTATGTAGCATGAATGGTTGAAAATGTATAGATAACCCATTTTAAAAAACCGCTAGACATCATAGCAGCTGTGGGTGCATTGTATAGTTACTTCTAAATAAAAAAAAAAAAAAAGTTTTCTATAAATTAGATCTATATTTTCAAGAAATAATAATTACCCATATTTTTTTTTCATATTTTCACTATAGTTTAGTCTAAGTGCCTCAGCAGTAAAAGCCACTCCTCTGTCAGTTTAGTCCCTGACAAACTGAAAAAAAAAAAAAAAAGAGTTCAGATTTCATTTAGCAAGTCAAAACCATCTTACACCATTTCTTGGAATAATCTTACTTGGAACTAGTAATGTTGCATGTAAAATAGGGTTCACATCACTTCCACTCACAGAATACAACATGCCCAGACATTTTAAGGAGAATGACATTAAATTATCATGAACAATGTAGAGCCGGCAGAGTGCAGCAACTGGGGACTGATCTTCTCCGGAAGTTTTGACCTTCCGAATAACAAGACTTGACAAATCGTATAAATTGATGCATGATCTTTATCTTCTGTTCTTCACAGAATGAAATGCACAATTCTTCATTGGAAAATAAAAACTAAAGCTTTCATTAGGGTTACAGTTAATGCCAAAGTGTGTGCATAGCCTCTGTTTTGCAAGCACACCTTCGCCTCTGCCCTAAATGCTGCATTGGAAACTGAGGTCGCTGATTCAGCTGCAAGCTTAACGTGGTTTCCTCTTATTATAAGAGTATCACTTGTGTGTTGTTTAAGTTAAGCTTAAGCCAGCATTTTCTAAATCTATTTGCTTATCTCATTCAGACAACCTGTCATCCCTCTAGGGGTACTGTCTATTTCTTTTTGAAAGCAGTTCAAATCAGGATGTTGTCAGCATATTAGTAGTGCCACAGCCTGTGACATTCACAAACCCTGAGAAATTGCAAAAATTCGAGCAAAAATACTTCCCACAAGGCTTTTAGGAGCTGTTTTATGTTAATGTATTGCAGTCTGTGTTGTTTAGTAAGCACTGCCTTATACTTCCTTGCATATACACACATGGAAACACTCCCTTCTTCAATCATGTATGTTTTACTTCTTCTGTGGCATAACACAAAACATCTAGAGATTTTAGTATACAAAATAGGTCAGATATAGCTCCAATTCAGCCCTACCTTATAAATAAGTGGATATTTTCCCTTATTATTCTTTTATCCAATTTATTATTTGAGTAAAGTATATAAACACAGATCATGTCACTCTGGGGGACTTCTTTCACCTTTTCCTTGACCATAATTCTAACTGCTGGCCAGATAAGTATTTCTGGTTGTATTCTTATTTCTGTATGCAAGCCTGTTTTTATAGCCCCAGATCCTCAAGGAATTCTTCATTATACCGTACTACTTGTTTTTTTATTTAAAGTTTAGTTCTATCTTTCACAAATAGACAATAGGTTTCTTACATTTTCCCTTATCTTTTTAAAATTCCTTATTATTAAACTTTGTGCATTTTTGATGAATTAATAGTTTATTAATAATCTATTCTTTTTAATTAATCATATTCTGTGGTTCTGTTGAATTACAAATCCATGTATGTTTTAGGATTAAAATAGATCAGTTGGGTTACAATTAAGAAATCTATTTCTCATGATCATTATATTTTTCTGTTCCAAGCATGTTTCTTGCTGTCTGCTGATAACGCTCAGCTCCACTATATTCATAGAAACATTAAGGTTGGAAAAGACCTCCAATATCAAATCCAGCCTTTGACCTAACACCACTGTGTCAACCAAACCACGGCACAAAGTGCCACGTCCTGTCATTCCTGGACCCCTTCCAGGGATGGTGGGTTCACCTTTTCTCTAGGCAGCTTGTTCCAATGCTTAACAAGCCATTTCTTCACTGAAAGGGAATCTTAACCTCATTAACATTGTGAGCAATCCAACCAACATAAATGAGCTTTTCATGTATTAAATATTTTGAGAAAAAGGTCCAGGGCAACCATATAGTCAGGGAGCTGTCATGTCATGTCACCAATGGTAGATTTAATAGTCTCAGTAAGAGATGCAAGCAGAAGTTGTTTTGGTATTTTTACCAAATTACCAAATATTTTTACCAAATATTTACCAAATATTATATATTTACCATATTATGGAGACAAAACCAGTTTCATAGTTAAGAAGTATTTTGTGGATTTCTATTTTACCCTGAAATAGCTACAATCTCCCTGTACTGTTGTTTTGGTTTTTTTTTTTTAATGTACTGCAAATTATAATTTTATTTTTAACTCATTTACTCTCTGGTTTTTTTCTATCTATCTTACTGCCCAAGAAAACAAACAAAGTGGAATGTTATATTTCTTGTGACTCCAATGTGACAAGTGTATTGGCTGCAGAGACCTATGTTTCTCTTTCCAGAAATTATTCTTTAAAGTGGAGTGTGTTGATTTCAACAGGTTCTATTAAAAACCACTCTGAACAAGAACTGCACTGACTGCAAATAAACCCACTAAATATACATACATATGTATATATATAGTGTAAATTGTATTAAATAATTGTTCATGTGGGCTTGCTATCACATGTCCATTGGATAATTTGAAGACATTCAAAACCACCTAGTGGTTGGCAGACATATTCTTGATGCAGTAAATTTAGACTTCAAAATTAATTATCCTTAGATTTGTGTTAAGTATTTGAGAAATATCAATCTATTTTAACCAGAATTCATTAGAAATTCTTATAAACAGAAAAAGTTAGTGTTTTGCTGGTGTGGTCTACCACAATAGAAAAATTAATTTAATTTGCAGAAAAATATGCAAAAAGGTTATACTGGGTATCATCTTACAGTAATTTTCAGTCTTCATTTCCTTATAGTGACAACATGACTTCCAGAAAAAAATATAAATATCTATTTATTGACAAGCCATTTTTAGCAGAAAAAAATACCCATGTTGTGCTAAGCAATGTACATTTTTTAACCTCTCCTAGAATTAGTCTAGTGAAAGTACAAAAAGATGATGAAATAATGTATTTATTTTGAAATTATTTAGCTACAAAATGGATTGTTTAATGACTTTTGATGTTGACTGTATTTTGTCTACTGTTCATTATTAGTGTGCTCATAACTATCAAAGAGAGAAGAGAGGCTCAATTTCTGCTGTCAAAGTCAATGATGGACCTCTTACAGTTCTTAGCAAGCAACCAAACTCCCAGCCTTAAAATAAACAAGAATGTTTGTGGGAAAAGGGAAAAAACTCTGCCATCCTTTCAATATCTGGATATCTTTAAGCAGCAAATATTAGAAACTTTCCTGCTTAAATCACTGCTTAAAAACACAGAGCTCTCATATCTTGAATACTGTGATGCTGATCACTGTTAACTAAAAAATATCTAACTGGGCTTTTAAAAGGAGACAAGACAACAGTGATGACCAGAAGCAGTTCCTATCATAGAAGGGAAAACTCTGACTCTGCAGCTTAAAGGGATAACTGTATGAAATATAACAGACTGCATGGAACAAAATAGAAATGTTGAAAGGCTATACATATTATAGATAAATTATATAACACATGACTAGCACTTTCCATGGAAAATATCAGGAAGTAGTTTTAAAGCAAACAAAGGGTGACAACTTCTCTACACAGGTAACTAAATGGTAGATTTTCACCAGGTTCTGAAACCAAGAATATAAGTAGGTTTAAAACGAGACTGCAAATAACAGTGGCAAACAGATTCCTGATTGCCAGGGAATAAATCCAGCAGTATGCATGCAGCCACTGCCTCAGGAAGTCACTAAAATACCTGTATCAGAACCACTCTATGCATGCCCTTCTCCTTATGTGTGTTCCCAGGTATTCATTGCTGAACACTGCCAATATACAATATTACAATTGAGGAATCTTCAGCACCTTCTAGAATGGGAATTCCTTCATTGTGATTGGAGATTAGCACGATTACATAATACTCCAAGATTCATGCAGAAGAAATATATAAACCCCAAGTCAAATCCTTAGGCACAAGACCACCACATCATCATGAGGAACAATCTGAATTTTGCAATATATGTACCTTATAAATCTGAAGAAATAAAAATAGGTAGGCTGATTGTTAAGCATCAAAAGCAGTTGCTTCTAGGGACAGCTAAGAATTTCTACTCTGTACAGACTGAATATCTCAAATACTATTGATAAAACCCATGATGAAGACCACATCTGCTGGGAATAGAAGTATTCTTCATCAAGACAAGACATGCAAGACCACTCTCAATATGAGAATGATCACAGAAATTGGGAGAGGTGCCTAACATCTGTGGGAAAGAAAATGTCACTTCCATCTTGAAGAAGCAAAAGGATCCACAGAACCACAGACTGGTCAGATTCACCTTGATTCCTGGGAAAGTGATGGTACAACTAATCCTGGGAACTTTTCCTAGGAACATGAAATACAAAGAAGTGATTAGGAGTCAGCAGGCATTTACCAGGGGAAAGTCATACTCAACCAATGTAATGACCTTCTACAATGAAGGGAAGAGCAGTGAATATTGTCTATGTTGTCTCCAATAAGGCTTTTCTCATGGTCTCCCATAAGATCCTCACGGAGAAGCTGATAAAGTACAGACTGGATGAGAAGACTTTGAAATAGACTGAGAACTGGCTGAATGGCTGGGTCCAGAGCAGGGAGATCAGTGGCACAAATTCTAGTTGGAGGCCAGTTCCTAGAGGTTTTTCCCAGGGGTCAATATTGAGTCCAGTCCTGTTCAATACCTTACTGATGTAGATGATGGGGCAGTGGGTACCTTCAGAAAGTTTGTGGATGACACCAAACTGAGATGAGTGGCTGATGTGCCAGAAGTTCATGTTGCCATCCAGAAGGACTTTAACAGGCTGACCAGAACCTCACAATGCTCAACATTTGCAAAGTGCAAAGTCCTGCACCTGGGGAGGAACCACACACACCAGTGCAGGCTGGCAACTGCCCAGCTGGAGAGCAGCTCTCAGAAAAGGACCTGGAAGCCCTGGTGCACACCAGGTTGAACACGGGCCAGCATGCCTTGAGGAAAGAGCAGTGAGTGGCATTCTGGGCTGTATTGGGCAAAAACATTACCATGAAGCAGAAGGAGGTCACCCTACTATTTATCCAGCACTGGTGAAGTCACACCTGGAGTTCTCTGTCCAGTTCCAGCCTCCCCAGTTAAAGAGAAACATGGGCATACTGGACACAGTCCAGCAAAAGGCCAAAAAGATAGGGACTGAAGCATCTTTCACATGAGGACAGAGAGCTTGAGCTTTTTAGCCTGGAGAAGAAAGAAAAGTTCAGAGAGGGGATCTTATCAAGAAATACAAATGTCTGAAGAAAGGGTGCAAAGAGAATGGATCCAGGTTCTTTTCAGCAATGTCCAGTGACAGGATCAGAGGCAATAGGCACAAACTAAAGCACAGGAAGTTCCCTCTGAGCAGAGAGAAACGCTTTTAATTCTAGGGGTGACCAAGCACTAGCACATGTATCTCTTGCCCAGAGATTTTTCTAGAGTCTCCATCCCTGATATATTCAAAATCCAGCTATACACAGTTGTAAACAATGGCTCTTGTTGACCCAGCATGAGAAGGAGGGTCAGGCAAGGTGACCTCCAGAAGTCTCTTCCAACCTCAACCATTCTGTGTTTTTGTGGTACAGAACTCATGTCCAAGAGCATCAGATTAATCCTCCCTCTGTCCAAAAGGACACGTGGTCAATGGTTCTACAAAAATACCTTCTCCAGAGCAAAAGTGAAATCTGTAACATGATACCTTGTTTTCAGACACTACTAACTCCTATTCTGCTATTGCTCACCACATTTTATCCTCCCCAGATTAACTGTAGATAAGCTTTCTCATCAGCAAAGGTGGACAATCAATTCTAATTTCTATCTTGAAATTAGACTCAGATACAGTGGTTTCAAATGGAAAATCCCCCAGTATGTAAGAATAGTGGTAAAAATTTCTACAGACATTTATTCTGCACCCCAGTGTCCCACAGTGTTTCCTGGTACACTTCTTTGCAAGCCATTAATGTCAGAAAAAGGAATAAAATTTAAAAGTTGCACCATTAGTATTTCTGTTCAATCTTGTCCCTGATAATAATCACAAAAATAAATTCTGATAATTAATTCTTAAGTGAAATTATCACAAATAAGCAGTAGAGGAAGACACTTGAATGTCTCTTAGTCCATTGTCTTGTTCCAGCACAGGACAAGCTACACTTGTGTCTATTCTAACAGATATTTCCCAAACCTGCTCCTTAAGATTTTCACAGCTTCCACACAAGTCCTACACAAAGTATGCAAGCATTTTAAGTTTTGTTTCCATTGAAAGGTTCTCCCTACCAAGTTCATCCCTCCCTAATGCAACTCAAGTTTACTCCTTTCAGCTTCATCATGAGATGAACATGGAAAGGTGATAATTTCCTTCCATTCTTCAACTTGTCCATCTCCTTCATTCCCTGGGATTTTGTCTTCAGGAGGGTAAATTAACTCATATGTTTGATTCTTTCCTAACACATATCATGTATTTTAGACACCTAATTATTCATTCCTTTTACTCTCCACTGAATTACAACTGCTCCACATAATTTTTGAAGGGTATGCTACTCCAGGTGAGATCTTACCAAAGCCTAGCAGTGTGAAAACTTCACAGTGCTTCCTGGCTAGTGTCTGAACATTCCTTTATGCCATTAATCTCTTTCAGGATACCGGCTACAGCTCAGCTTACACACTATGATGACTCCCTGATTCTCTGTCAAAGAACATTTCCCTACACCATTTTTCTTTGTCCTACGTCACCCAAATAAACTACCCCTACAGAACATCCCTTTGCATTTCTCCTTTTGAATAGCATCATAACATCATAACCATAGATTGGGGTTTTTAGGATAATTTTTAATATGATTCTGCCATTAGGTGTTATCACAAGACTGGGAGAAGTGTATCTATAAATTCAGTGAGTATACAAATTAATTAATTTCTTAGTTATATAATAAAAACACTGAACAAAACTGGTTCTCAAAAGGTCACCCTTCAAAAATATCCTTCCATAATAACAGTAACCATTTATTAATATTTTTTGTTAACTATAATTCATCTGTTTACGCTGCCCATATACTATTTTAAGTTTCTTGAAATCCATATGCTTCATATGTTCAACACTAGTGAGCAGAATAAATTTTGCTGTGTTAAGGAAACTGGAAATATAAATTATTTAGGTGCTATGAACAAAATGCAATATTGCCAGTATCAAATGAAAACAAAAAAAATCATTACTAATATTGCACACAATTTTATAAGCAGTTAAGTGAGAATAGCAGAAAGAGAGCTCAGAATAACACATTGCTTTACAGAATATCAGTTTTATGTCCTATTTTTCCATTTTACTTCGTGAAAATTTTTCATTATGTATTCTCAAAAAACATCACAGCTTTCATGATGCACAGGTAAGAAGGTCCACTTAAACATATACATATTAAAAAATAAACAAAAATTGATTCTGCCTGGAAAGTAATTAACAAGTCATACGCACATTTTAAATCAGTTATGCATGAGTTCAAAAGCAAACATTTCTTTTACCACATGAACTTACAAGGCATAAACCTCTAGGAGAAAGAAAAGAAAGCAACTTAACTGTTAAAGCTTAAATAACAACAGAAATACATTTTAGGAATTTGAAAATTTGTAACACTAAATATTTTTAGTTTCTCTTTATGAAAGGAGTCTTTTCATCTCCATGGGTTAAGTTCTGCTCTAAGACTGAATGCCCTAGCTTTGCCAGTTTCTGTTAAAACTGAAAATTTTCAGATAGCAAAAAAGATACTGGCTTAACCATATAAAAGTTTCATGGATGAAATACTGGCTCCATCAAAGTCAAAATTTCCTCAGCTTTGACTGACCCAAGATTTCACCTTATATCTGCTGAAGTTCTGAAACTTTACAGATATTCTAAAAGCATGGAAAAATGACATGACTTTTCCTGGTCCATAGAAAGCTCTTCTGACACATTCTGTAGATCCATATAGCATTCAAGGCATGACTCAGATCACACACATGCATAGTCATGCTATAAATAATGCTACATGTCTTATCATTCCAGCTCCTCATGCACAGAAAACACATCACTTCACCAGAAGTTTCATTGTGTGGAACATTTGCAAAAAAAAAAAAAAAAAAAAAGAAAAGAAAAAAAAAAAGTTGTAGTAACTCCTTAAATTGTGCTCTAATGCAATCACTTAAGTTACTGATAAGGAGACTAAGACCTGATTAACTCAGTTTTCCCTTTGCAAATGAGGGGTTGGAAAGCAAATGGTGCTCAGCTCGTAAAATGCCCTCAGCTGAATATTCTAAATGGGCAATTATTTCAAAAATACTGTCCAGGATGTTCTAATACTATACAGACATTACTTAATCTACAGAGAGCAGCTTACTTACGTCTGGGGCTCCTTTTCATTTTGCTGTTTTTGCTGTGGTTGAAGAACGTTATTTACCAGCTCAGTGATCCCACTAAAGGGAAACCACCTGTTCAAACAAGCAAATAATGTGACTGAATAACCAGTAAAACCACACTAGTTTAAATGTTTTCTCATCCAACGTTAGTAGAGATACACAGGCGGAAAAGCCAGAGCCAATGGGAATGTTAGCTGCAGAACTAAGTCAGCCACTACGGGTGTGAGGGGAGAAGAGTTCTACAATTCACCAGTTCACAAACAGGCAGCAGGAGCCTACATCCAGCTAACATGTGGATGGAGTAAGAAGCTACAGGCAGCTCTCTTACAAGCCAGTCAGGAAGCAGATGACAAACTACCTGCAGCCTATCAGGTATCAGTGAAAGCTAATACCATCAAAGGTGCAGAGAGCAGAACATGGCAAAGGTAGAAAAGTCAAGCCTATTGCATCTATAAGGTACTTTACTTACTGTGTCGACTGTGGTTTTTGCTCTTCTTTGACCCTAAAAAGACAAGTTTGCACAACTGAGTGCAACATGTTGAAAACAACTACTCTGAAGTACTAAAATCTGTATCAAATGGAAAGAGGAAAGTTCCTATTTTGAGTTCAAAATATTTGCTTTAATATTTATTATATGTTTATATTAAATTGTACTATGGGCTTACTTCCATTTAGTTTTAAAAATGGGGAGTGCCAAGTGTAGAAAACTTTAATATGTAGCTAAAAATGAAATCAGTAATGTTCTATACCTGACTTCCAACTTTTTGCACATAATACCATATTAAACATTTCCAGCAATACTTTCAGCTACATACACAAAGGAAGGTGCTTTAATTACGTGAACTACAATCTATTGTTTTTATTCACAACCAAATTGCCTGTCATAGTTCAAGGCAAATTTATAACATGTAATATGCCATTTAATATGCAATATACTAAACTAATCTAGTCTAATCTAAACTAACTAGTCTGAAGGAAAATATGCATTATATTTATTAAACTACAGTTTATACTACAGTGTAAACTATAGTGATGTCATGACCTGAAGACAACATAACTAAAAACTAAGGAAGGAAAGCTAAGGAATGTTACTCTGGAGCGAATTTTACTAGGAGTTGCTTAAAGAAATAACTGGATAATACATATAGTAAGTCTGTTTAGTATTGATTAATAGTTGTCCACTGTTGTAAGGAAAATATTCCATCTAAAATACATGCTTTAACTTCAGTGAGCAAGCTGATGTTCTATCTCTGCTGGTTTCAGCTGGGGTAGAGTTAATTTCTTCACAGTGGTGGTAAGGAGCTATGATTTGGATTTGTGCTGAANTAGAGTTAATTTCTTCACAGTGGCTGGTAAGGAGCTATGATTTGGATTTGTGCTGAACACAGGGCTAATAATATAGGGACATTCTCATTATTGCTGAGCAGGGCTTACACAGAGCCAAGGCCTTTTGTTCTTCTCGTGCTGCCACCCTGGTGAGGAGGTTGGGGGTGCATGGGAGTTTGGGAGGAGACACAACACCTGTCCTGAGCTGGGACAGGTGACCCAAACTGACCAAAGGGATATTCCAGACCTGGTGACATCATGTTCAGAAAATAAAGTTGTGGGAAGTAGAAGGAAGGTGTGGTGGGGCATGTTTGGGGTAATGGAGTTCACATTCCCAAGTTATTGTTACACCTGATGGGGCCCTGCTCTCCTGGAGAGGCTGAACTCTTCCCTGCCCATGGAAAACACTGAATTAATTCTTTGTTTTGCTTTGCTTGTGTGAGTAGCTTCTACTTTCCCTATAAAACTGTCTATTTCCACCCACATATTTTCTGTCTTTTTCTCTACTGATTCTCTCCCTGATCCTACTGGTGAGGGAGTGAGTGAGCAGCTGCAAGCTGGGCCTTGTTTACTGACTGGGGTTAAGCCATGACAAAACCCAAGAATAGAGACATACACCCACAGGAATATTTACATCCTCTAATTGCAGGTATTGGTCTTAAATATCAAGCTAGGATCGACTTTCCCTGTGTGTTCAAAAACCCAGAAAGATTCCTACATAGATATTCTGAATGTTTCTATAGAGAATTCTGTCACCCAACTAAACAAGAGGTACAGGCTCATAATCAATGGATGCTTTATGTTGCACAGAAAACTAAATCTCACCAAAATAGCTCCATATCTCCTCCACCATATGGTATCATAGGAAATAAGTCCATAAACAGGATTCAGTGACAACATAAGATTTAAATAAGTGGGCCATGAGAAACACTAATATCTTTCCAAAACTGAGTACCAAAAGGGAAAAATGAACATGCAACACACAGTAAAATGTCTTCTGGTATGGTTTTGCCTCTTCAGCACTTTAGAAATGTATACACAAAGTTAACATTCCAGTATAAAACCAACATAAATAAATAACCAAATAAATAAACAAGCCCCACAAAACCAAGCAGATATATTAAACAAACAAAACAAAAAGAAAATAAAAATAAAAACGTCTCATGCCAATGCAATTCCACTTTACCATGCATCTCAGTCATATTATTATCTTTAATCAAGAGAATCCACACTAGTTTTTCAACACAGAAAATTTAAAGCAGGAGAAATAGAAGGGATGGGAAATCAAAGCATATCCATACTTTCCTCACTAGGTTGCTCAGGACATTTAATTTAGACCCCCAGCACTATGAGCCCTAAGGCTCCTTGGTCAGTTGTGAGAAGGAAACTCTCAGATATTAATTCAGAGCTCCTAAATTGCCTACACAGAACTAGACACTGAAATGTGACCTCCCTGCCAACTGGACATTGAAAACTGACTGTATCACTAATCTTTATATTCCTTTCCACACATTATTTCCAAACATACGTACTCAATTCTTTGAAGTTATTACTTCATTGTGAATTGTTCTATTGAACTAAACAAAGGAAGTCCGAGCCCTTCACATAATCAGATTACAACCAACATCTTTCTTTTGGATAGTGATCATGGTCAAAACCTGTGAAAAATTACAGGTGGAACTGAGATCAAACAAGTGTAAGATCATAAGTGTGTAGTTTGAAATCTTTGGTATAGTTTTTTTTCAAAAGGATCTAGCATATTTACATAATAGTATGTATCTGGTGGCTTCAATTTCAAAAATACCAAGGGTTTGCAGCTGCAACTCTCACAATCAATTTTAGTTTTGCACCATTAAATAAAACACATTATCTCTTACCAGACATTTTGAAAACCTGCACTTAAAATTAATATCTCAGCATTTGGTAGGAACACTGTGTTCTAAGTCAAGATATGATATGACCCTACAATTCAAAATATCTCTCTTATAAATTAATCTTTTCACCTCCTAGAATTCTGTCTCATTCACTATACCCTTTCCAACACTGCAGTTATGTGAGGACAAGAGCTCCCATTATTATATAACAGTGACGCATTCCTTGAGCACTCTTCATACATCCTTCAGTCCCTGGATTCGGAAATTATCTTCCCTGACTTTTTAACAAGCATGGAAGGCAAACTACAATTTGAAAAGAAATTATTAAGAAATATATTGAATTAATAGATTCTACCAAATGATTTTAAATTAATATTAACCTTGTGGATCAACAGGCCTGAATCCTTCAGGTGTAGAGCCAGGTATTTATCTTTCAAGGTCAGAGAATGGATACAGATTCTGGATCTAAGTCAGAAAAGTACAGACTAATTTCTGCTACTATTTTTCCAAAAGACTTCATTCAGATGAAATTACAAGTTGTAGCAACTGATAGAAATAATTATACATTAGATGAAATGCACTGAATATATTTTTAACCTTGCTGTGGTTTAAATATCTTTCTCTAGAAAGAAAAGGACTAAAGAGACTCCAGATAACTTGAACCCTGTCTACATGTACACACACAGTTGCATTTCCTTTGGTTACAAGAGCTGCTTTGTGTTCCACTGGATTGTGTACTCCCGTATTTAGGCATTGTTTTCTACCTTCCTTTCAAAAATCAGCAACAAACAATGGCTTAAAAGAAGTGTCTTGCCAGGGCAGCAAACCCCCAGACTTCATTTTCTCAAGAGACTTTCTGAAATACCCCAAGCAGCACAACTTCATTGTGCTCCTTCCTGGCTACCTGTCTTCACTTAACCTTCCTAGGTCTTTTCAATTCTATCCACCCAAAACTCCAAGAGCAGTGCCAGTTCTCATCACTCACTAGAAACAAATTCTGATCAACACTGTTCACAGGAACCACCAACAGGCTGCAGATAATGTGGGGATGGACAGTGACCGAGACAATGTACTCTTAATGGTGCAGAATACGAAGTATCCTACCACCTATTCTAAAATGCTAGAGGAGTTGGAAAATTTTGTCACAATCTTTTTTGCAAAGATCACAACTCCATACACTACTCAATTTGAAAACAAGCCAGGATTTTTCTACTTGCCAACAATAAAGAATTTTTACACCTTGCACTTTGTTATCAGAAACCTTTGCCCTTTGAAACACGCACAGCACCATTACTCCTGTGTTCCTTGGCAAGCCTACACAGTGCAAGTGCCAGCCCCCTTTGATCTTTTCCAGCAGCTAGAATCATTAAACTAAATCTCAAGTCTCAGTGAGCAGTTTTTGATGTTAGATCCTCTCCGTGTACTAAAAAGTTCCTCAAAGATTGAGGATATTCCCACTGGCACACAGAATGAATACGAAAACAGAACAGAAAGGAGAGGGAAGAGAACAAGAAAAATGGAACCAGGAGACTAAGCAATGAAAACATCAATATAAAAATTATTATTATCCCTTTAAACTCCTAATACTTTTCTATTTTTCAATCTACTGCCACCAATAAAAGCTTCTCTCTAAAATCTACTATGTCAAAACCATAAAACATTTTTTCCAAATGGTGCTTTGGAGACAGGTAAACTAACAAGCACTCTGTTACCAGAGCTCTTCTCTATTTTCACATACTTGGATGCATAACCACAAAAACAAAGGGTGAGAATTCATGTGCCTCAATCTATGAAAATAATCCTTAAAACAGACTCTACACCTCCTAGACATCTGTATTAGTTCTTCTCAAGTGAGGTTTGGGGAATCCAGATTTCAGAATCAGCCATCCTTGGCAGGGATAAACATCATAATATCTACCTCTAGCCCAGCAATACTCTCAAGAGTCACAACTCATCATCCATGGACCTACAAGCACAAGGAGATCCAATCTGCTGGAGTAAACTGGGTACCTAATGCCTCCTAGAAACACTGAGTTGAGCATATAGCATATAACACTCTATATCCCTTTCATCTAAAAATGCTACAGGCCAGTAGTTTCAGTCTCTTGTTCAATAATAGTCTATGTTTTCCTCATTTCCTAACCAACTCAGTGGACTAGGATAGACCAGGATGGAAGTTTTTTCTAGCCCTTCTCTTGCAACTGAGAACATCGGAAAAGCAAATCAATTTTTGCTTAGAATTCATCCATGAAAAAAAATCTAAATATATTTTATTATTACTATTAATGCTGTAATGTTGCTAGTATCATTTTAATGAAGCTGTTTATGCTTCTAGAGTAGTTGTTTTATTAAGAATATTGCCTAGGAAATCAAGAGAGCATGACACTTGTGTGAAATTTTTAAGTTTAGGGAATGTAGATCCCAATGGCAAAGCATTATGCACAGAAGTCTCAATGAGCAATGCATGTTACACTAAACTTGATTAAGAATCAACACAAGATTAAATATTAATGCACCAAACTATCTGGTTTTCCTAAAGCAAATCATACAGAAAGGACGAGGGATAGTCTCAGATCTATAAAAAGGATCGTCACGTTTTGCTTCCTCTGCAGATACCATTGACCTCCAGCTTTGTTCACAATAAAGAAATAGAAATAGTTGAGAGAGGACAGCAGCAAATAATTTTGTCTAAATAAATAAAAATCTAAATAAAAACCTAAAAAGCTGCTATCCTTCAAATAAAAACAGCAGCGTGAATGCTAACTGCTTCATAACCACTTGCATTATAAGGTGAATTAAACTGAATAGTATTCTCCAGATTAGTATTTTTCCTTATTTGCATTCCAGACCCCACTAATCCAGATGACAGTACAGAGATGCAGCTTTCTCAAGAGCCAAGGTGCCATCATCTTTGAAGTGTTCTCTCTCTCTCTTTAACAAATGTCTACAATTACAAGCAGATTTGAAATATTACAAAATCACTTGATAATTAGCAAATATCATTTCAATGCACTACTAGCGAAAATATTTTAATGAGGGTATGTAACTAGCTTTCTCTTGAATTTATATATTCCCATTGTCATAGTACATGAACATCATAATCTCTAAAAGTATTTACCATTGGCAATATTTCTTAATTTAGAACAACTTCCTCCCCTGAAACTTATACCCTTGAAAATGGCACTGAAAATAAAATAGATATATATAAACAGTGACAAAGTTCTAACCTCCATTCTCTCTTACTTCCCTGTGCCTTCCATTATTTCTTTCCAAAAAATTGTATTCAGTGAATAACTATATCCAAACCACTGTGGGGATACCCCTTCCCTCATTTTAATTGTGCTGAAAAGGAGGGAAGATCATCAGCTCCAGGGACACTCAGAGGTTTCCACCATCCTGGCTTGGAATGCAAGGTCCATTAATCCATTTTCCTAGATTGCCTGCTGTGGACTTCTTTTTTTTCCCTAAATCTTTGTAACAGTATTTCAATTATATGCCCTGCACCGAATGAACAAAAAAATGATTAATTGCAGTGACTGCAGCGACTACACTCACATACTGGAAGTCAAGACACGACACAAACACAGTACAGAACTTTTCCTGCATCCACTCTTGAAAAAACAGGGGAGTTAACACAGACATATATCCAAATACAGCCAACAATTTTCTTGAGAGGGCACCTCTACAGATTAATTAAGTTAAATTATGTAAGTATGTTTAACTCCAAGAAAGGAGGTCAAATATAAATCCATCCAATTACATAACCATAAAATGTTATATATAATATATATATATTTATATATATATATATATAAAATATTATATATTAACATAATTGATTATTTGCATTGATTACCCTATTGATGCTACAAGAACATACACATGATAACATGCAGTTTAACTATTTTGATGGAACTTTAATTATATTACTGTCCCAAATTGTTTCACTAATTTAGAGAGTAGAAGTAGTTGAACTGAGAACCATCATATTTTGGGCAATGAAGTAATGTCTTTCCAAAGGAATATTTTCCTGAAGATATATGCAGGTGATTTTACTGTAATTTTGTTCTGTCTGTAACAAGAGTACCAGTAGTTTGTAGAGAAGCACTTACACAATCAGTAGCTGAGTGGCAATCAGACATTTGATATTAGTGAACAAACAGGTGGAATAGTTGGGTACTTGGGCTAGAAACAATATCTGGTACACAAAACAAATTTAAACCCTACCTAAATCCAAGCTTAAGAGCTTAAACATCCCCTGAAGTCCAAACTAAATTTACCCTAAAGATGTAGGACAAGCAACAAGAAGGCACTCAACATACTTGACAGATAAGTGCAGACATAGACTTGCTCCTGTGCAACAGCCTAAGCTGAATGTGCTCCCTGAATGAGCTGAACATCACCCATAAACACAACGAGATCTGTGAGATAAAGCCTACTCTGACACTTAAATGTTAATTAGAAATGGGATGGTTTAATCTAAGGTCCCAGACAAACAAGCCACAAAGTGAAATTTTGACGCTAATATTTATATAAAATATCTACTAAAATGTGGTTCACTGTGACAGTGCTCAACAGCCCTGTACTTTTAACTCTAAAACTGAAGAAACTGAAAGTATGTTTTGATTATTTCAGAATCAAGAAAATGAATCAGCTTCTGCTTATCTTAGGATATGAACTCTTGGGCAGAAATGCTTCCTACTGTTCATTTCTGGGGCAGGAGATGGAGGCAGTGTGTTCTACAAATGAAAGCTGTGTCACTTCTCACATGTCCTAACTCAGCCAGACTTCTTCCTTGCTATTTGTTATGGTGTTCATAGTAAAACAATAAAAACTGGTATAACTCATTTATAAACTCACCAATCAGCACATGAGAAAATTATTGTAGTCCAACTGTAATAATAAATAAGTACTACACTGAACGGTAGCCATTATGTTATATATGTTACACAGTTATACATATACT
Source organism: Polioptila caerulea (assembly GCA_013397295.1). Classification (NCBI taxonomy): domain Eukaryota; kingdom Metazoa; phylum Chordata; class Aves; order Passeriformes; family Certhiidae; genus Polioptila; species Polioptila caerulea. The sequence goes on from VYXF01003035.1 coordinate 912,604, forward strand.
GCACGTATATACAGTGTGTGTATATATATATACTGTATATATAGCATATACATATGTTATATACAGTTCCAATAATTAATTCATGGATCAACACTCTCTTTTGAATATAGTATACAAAATTGCAAGCAGGAGGCCTAGACCAGGGAGGTGGTATTTAAAGGTCTATGTTAAAAATCAAGTGTTTGTCCAAACCTACCACATAGTTTAAAATGAACTACTGCAGCTTTTTCCTATGTTTAGTAAGGAAAAGAGTATTTTGTTATCACAGAGTAAGGGGGAATTTCTAAGACAGAATTTGAAAGTCCTCAGCATTATATTTGTTGTCCTGTGGAATAGATCAGCTGCTTCCCACATAGGTATCATGTGTTTCCTGAGGGAATGAGGTGCAGACAAAAACTTGGAAAAACAAAAATTATAAAATAATAAATAATAGAGAGTCTTGGATCACACGAAGTTGTCAAAGAGGGGTAACAACTAGAAAACAGTATAAACAATCTTAACAAAGGAATTATATTGGGTGAAGTTGTGTCTTTCAACCCTAAAACTCCAGAAGTTTTTTCAGATTGGCACGTTACTAATATTTTTTAATTAGGAGTTTCACAGATTTGCTTTTTTCTGGGTAAAGCTTCCAATATCTGTCAGTTGTTTATCTCTAGCATCATATATAATAGCTGCAAGGTTGGACCAGCTAACTTGCAGCACATAAAAACAAGAAATAGCCTGTATTAGAAATGTAGTAAGAGCAAAACAAAGATCAAACTAATGCATATGAAGGATCTCAAGGGCAGCAGATAAAAAGAGCACACAAGTTTAAGAAATCCTGGAACCATAGTAAATATTTCTTTAAAAGTAGTTTACCTGTTCAGTTTCTATCAGCTCATTCAAAGAGCAGCAAATATTGCATAATTCTTCACTATAATGGATTTCCAAATCCATTTCAAGGACATGAGATACAAGGGATTACCTCCTTGAATCTAATCAGTTTGTTTCAATTTCTTTAAAAAGTTCACCTGTGAGACAACCTGTCCTGCTGTATATTTGGTCACACTAATGTCTCCCTCATACAATCTGAAAAGCCCTGACTTCTCTCTGATCCCAGTGCTCATGTCTTATACAGGCAGAAACACCTCACCTGGGAGCCTGACACTTATTCACTGCCTCTAGACAAGTAGCAGCTGGCTTCACTCAAGATGTTTTAGCTGATTGAGCTTTAAGCACATGCATATTTCAATTCATTGGGTGGAAATAGTTTTATTTGGATTTAATTTTTTTTCTCCATTTTTTTCTCCAATGTTACTCTCCTAAATCCTGCAGATATCTGGATATTTAAGGCAGATGACTTACAGAGAATAAAAGAAATCAATCTGAGACAGCAGGCTTCAAATCTGAAAAAAATGTTGGACTTTCCTCTAATTTTTCAAGAAGGACTAGAGATAAAATTGTCCAACTGTCACATAACATTTGTTATTAAATGCCCTTTTCTGTAATTATGGCGACCTCATAGCAAGTCTTGGGTGAAATTTGCATTGAAAAAAATGTTGAAGTTACAGATATTTCTACAACCTAAACTCTAGCAAAGATTAATTTTCAATAGCTAGCATTCATTTGACTGTATCTATTTTCAAAAAGTCAGGTTTCTCCACAGAAGTGCTGAAATAGCACTTAGGTCTGCCAACATAATCTTGTCTATTTTGTATAAAGAGAAAAAGAATATTTTACAATCTTGCCTACAGGATGTGTGAAATGTACCACAATAGCTGCACTACAGTGAGCCATACTTCACTTCTGGAAATAAGGATGACTGTAACAAGATGACTCTGAATTACATAGTCTTATTCATGAGCAAAATGCAAACATTTCCCACCATTATATTAATAACACATGCATAAATGCATTGAAATGTAACATATATGTGTACAAGACTACTCAAACATTAGTAAATCTTTAATCTCCAAACACAATCTTACTGGAGTGAATTTCAGTAATGGATAATTAAATACCAAGTAAGGTTTTGTCCTACAATAGTTTTTCTTAGAAAGCACTCAAAAAAAGGCTTAAATATTTTAAATGTAAATTTTATTCACAAGGACTTTTAAGGGATATTTATTTCACTGTCTGAATCACTATTTTGCTTACTTAATGCAATTTTTATTAATTCTGTATTGGAAATATGAGACTTTTTTACGTATGCTTCAAAATGTTTGCAATTAACTGAAATTCTCAAGGAATTCATAAAATGAAGCAGAAAGCCAAATTTTAAAATTGATACAAAAGCTAGGATATTGAAATCAAACACATTAGGACCTTTTCAGAACATTAGTTGAATTCTAATGTAAGTAGAGTTTCATTTTAGAACAAACCATTAAAAACGAAGTTTCTTCTAAGGGTTTTGATTTGCTTTTGGGTTGGATTTTTACTTTTTCAACAGTAGATGGCATTCCAAGCATCTCCTGCAGAAAGAGCTTTCCTAGATTCTCGTTCTGTCACCAGCTGTTAGTGAAATATGCAACCCTGGGCTCAGCTTTTAGCAGGTGAATTAAAAAAATTCATTTTAACGCTGTAATTAATTTTAAATGTGCTGGTAATTACTTTGGACTTGATATGTTATTTTGCCTGTTAAATAGCAATTTTGTAACATTATTATCTCTAAGATACCCACAAGGTGAAAATCATATACACTAGAGCTTAAAAACTGCACAGCAGACAATAAGTTAGTATTCCCCAGACTGAGACATTTAATTGTGTGAAATGGATTCAAACTTCTTTCAGAGTTCAGGCAATCCTAGAGAAGGATTATTGCCAAGATACAACAGGAACAGAAATAATAAATATCATTAATTTCTTCCTGTTGTCTTCAAAACCAGCCTTACAAAGAGCCCCTTTTTGGAGCAGACTTGTGTCCTGCACACCCCCACACAAGAAGCTCTGGATCACTATTGCATAATAAAGAGAGTGTTGGCAGGACAAGTGCTTCAGCTGTAGGGCTGCATTACTAAATGGCTTGAAAAATTCCAGTTCCCTACCAAAAAAGAAACACAATATAACTCCTGCTACAAAAAAAAACCAAAAAAAACAACTATTAGAGTCAAAGATTTAAACAGGAAGTGAAAAAACAGGAAAAGAAAAATAAATGAGAAATACAACAGTAATGCAAACGAATTTAATGACAATACTTTCAAATAGTCTATTTCTCAAGAAATCATTCCTTTTTTCTGATTCAGTGTTGCTGTTCACATAAATCTTGAGAGTTGGAAATTTTATTATTATTAAATATGTTTCATTTAATATTTATGAGGGAATCACACTTATATTATTACCTTATTCTATTATGTATTCTATATATTAATATAGAAGATATTATACATTATCTATGATGCTGGTGATGGTATTATGATAATATCATTATATTATGATGTTATTATACTATGATTAAGACCTCTTTTATGAGAACAAAACGTAAAATACTGGGGTTTTTTCCTGAGAACATATTTAGTTGAATAAAAATACAATTGGGAATACCTGTAGATAGCATTGAATTCTCTATTCACATATTCTACAGAATTTATAGTTCATATCCAGAAGACAGAGGAAATTACTGGGATGTAATCTAATCTGTGATGTGGTGTCTCTGACCACATGAGATATTTGAGGTAAATACAATGCCAGTTTACATGCTACTGAGACAAAGCACAAGTAGTTTTCTTTAAAAACAGATGTTGTCTGGTGATTCATTTGATGCATAGAATGGTTAGAATCATAAATAGAATATTATTATGAACTGTCTGCTTGACTAGTTATAGTAACACAGTTTACAATGGTGGAAATGTTCTTTTCCACTGGTTTTATATGCCTGAAACAATGTTCCATAAGAAAGAAAATATTCCAGTGTACATTTTTTCAGAATGGTTTGCTATTTCTGTCTACATTTGTCCTTTTATCAGTACTCTGCTGGGGTTTGCTTGCTATTTACACCTTTGTTTTATAGTGAACCAAAGTTAGATAATACTTGGAACACTATTTTTTCTAGATTTTTTTTCTGATGCTTTGTTTGTATGCCCTTGTCCTGTACTCTGCATGAGTAAGCCTCTCCAAGTTTGAAGAGTTTATTTAAATTGATCATTTTTGTGCACATTTTTCCTTCTCATGTTGTACAGATGTATTTACAACGAGCAAGCAAAGTGATTCCAGAGCTGTATCACAGATGCCAACTAAACTGGGGGCTTGTACTTGTTTTAGTGAGCAAGCTTTGAGATGAACATAATCCAATCCTATGAGCACAGCCACTATTGAAACTACTGACAATTTTGTATCCATTCCACTCTCTCTGCACTTAAAACATCCAACTTTAAAGGTTTTAAAACCAACATTCAGAGAATACTGCCTGTCTTTAAAGAAAAAGAAACTACTTTAGCAAATGACTTCTAATCAGAAAACAACTCTTCTGGTCTAATTAATAAAGAAAGTAACACATTAAAAAAAAAAAAAAGCAGAACTCCTACAGAACACATTAGCAAAATTAATCTTTAACAATTTTGATTTTTTTTTAATCAGAAATAAAATTCTTTCAAATAGTTTCTATGTCCCAAATCACACTCTAAGCAGAAGCTCAAAAGCATTTAAATGTTCTGCTATAAAAATTAATTGAAATATTTTCTTTCAATCAAAGCTGTAAGGACTTCGGATCAAAATATCTTGTCTTGGCTGAGAATGTCAATAGTTTTAAAAACTAAAACTATATTAACCTTTAACCTATATTCATAATTTTGATAAATTGACATTAGGTCCTGCCACATATGATCCTCTATAGTGGCCAGTGGCTGAATCTGAGACATTTCCAGGTTGAGGAAGTTGTGGATTTACTCAGCCTATGAAAATCTTGCTGGTTTGGGTCCACTGGCTTTGATATTCCATAGTACAATGCAGGTTGATGAATCAGGTTGTTCTAAATTTCAAGGCTGTTGTGACATCATATATTTATTTTTGCTTTGGATGTTAATTTCCTTCAGTGTCTTTTTACAGTTTATTCAGAAAATTAGTTTAATAACCAGTGGGAAAAATCCTTAAATTTAACTTCTGTCTGCATCATAGAATTAAGAATGAAATGAGAATCTGATCTGTGTCACTCTTCCCATTTCTTTGTGAAAATAAAACATCTATTCTTCAAAGAGGCTTCAGGAAAAAACTCTGGATTCCAAAATTGTGAGACCACAATCAAATAAAAATTGTACTATTTAGTAAATTCCATGTTTATTTAAACTTCTTTAACTGGGTTTCACAGAGCAACTACTCAGACATCATTATAAGGATTCCTCTGAGCAAACTCTCTATCCTCTGAGATCGTGCATACATTACAGTTAAATCAATAGAAGTTGTTGGAACATTTCTTTTCCTTCTTATTCTGGTTCAAAAGGTATATCCCAGTGGTTCCTGAAAGTAGTACATACACTTCTATGAATCAAAAATCTCTCCCAGAATGATGAAAAAGTTTGATTGTGTGATCACATTTAACATAGATTCTGAAACCAAACACAGTATCCCTGAAATTGTATCAACTTTACAGTTTCCTATCTGACTTTATTTTTTTTCTATATTTTTACTAAGATTAACTTTCCTAGTCAGGCTGCAAAAAAATCTTTCAACAACCAGACACACACTGAAGTGTTGGTAACCTCTAAACCTTTTCACCAAAACCAATAGAAATTTTAAGTGTACAATGAAACATCATACACTACTTAAGAATACAATATCCTCTCAACAGTTTGCATTTTGATACTGACCCAATACCTGAACTTCCTGAAAGGATGCAATGTCATTTGCATGATATTATAAAGTAGAATCTGAAGTTTTCCCCCTCTGTTTTATGTTTCCTGGGAATAAATTTAGGATCTAATTAAGAACTCAGAACGCTCTCCCTGACATACATCTCACCTGAAACGCTCATTACACCTTTATAAGAGTGATCACTTTGGGATTCCAGAAACTTGGCATTGGCTATAATAGGTTAAAGGCATTTGTAGCAGGCAGGAGGCAGGGATAGAAAAAATAAACTTCAGCTCTCCAATTCCTCCTTCATCAAGGAGGCATTACTGTACTAGAGGCATTAACAGAACGCTACCTGTAGAATTAGCTACTTTGTGAGCATCATTATTCCTAAACATGTGTTATTCAAACCCTTATCTGAACATAATTCCAAATGTTTAATAACAGAATGCTGCATAGCAGCTTTGAATGATCATTTAACTCCTAAGTCTTTATTGTAATGCACTCATTGTTCTCATTCCTAGCTAATTACAAGCATTCATTCGTGTCTGTTTGCAATTAGAGGACATTTAAAATAAATAGAACTGCCATTCATAAAGATGCTAAATATAAATGAAAATTAGTAAATGCAAAGTGACATCAAAGCCAGCTCAAACAATAGTCCTATGATATAAAATGTAACACATGCTAAATATCCTTGAAAAACTCACAAGTTAACAGATTCTGCAGAGCTGCAACACCACTATCTCCAGTTGGGAGTATGAAACTAAATTTTCTAAATTCAGTATTTTCTTGTCCCTATACTATTAGTATAAATGAGAAGTAAAGTCTTCTACAGAAGACATGTTTAAAAGTTATTCTCAAGTTCACAAATTAGTGAATTTCTATGTAGCTATTTTGCAACAAATATATTCACTCCTTTCCTCTGAGGAAAGAGGTGCATGTATTTTTGTTTAAAGAGATACTGAGAAAGAAAAAATGTATTTCTTAGATGAAAAATCTACCCAAAATCAACACAAGGAGTAGACTTCTCAAAACTGCAGAAATTTATGATGGAAATATAAATTGAGGATGAGGTTACTATGTTTCAGAATGGTTATTCTCATTAGTCATTGTCTACCCCAAGTACAAGTTCAATACTCCAAGTTGTGTGAGAGGCAAATGAGAAAACAGTACATTAAATAGCTGACTGTCTAATAAAACTTAGACCTTCTATTTTCTATCTTCTCTGAATCTCCCAAACTGCTAGTTAGGATCAATACTTCTTATCCCATCCTCTACTTGGGCTTGAGAACCAGCAGCCTTTCCTTTCTTTGAAAATTTGGAAGTTCCCCTAAGTCTTCTGTCCTAAAGCTTATCTAAAGTGTTTAGCCTCTTCTCATGGCATGTTTTCTAGAGACCTCACCTGGACTACTGTCAACTTACCCATTATTATTTTGAGCTGTAATTTTGAAAACTAGTCTCATTCTAGCTGGGCATTTAGTGGTGCTCATTATTGCCTGACAGTTTTGTAGGACTTTGTAATGTTTTTTCAACCCATGCTAGCAAGTATCCTTTCCATAACCACATGTGCAATTAAAGTCCATTTTCAGCCTGAGAGGCAGCCTAGATACTGCACTTGGGAATAGATACATAGTCAGTAGCTAACTTCAATTTCCATATATGATTACATGTAAGCATAGTACTGACTGAATAATGTCCTTGTTGAATATTACTCAGTAATTTTAGACCATATCTGTATTTTCTTGAAATCATTTATAACTTTTCTAAAATGCTTGTAAGTGCACTCTATTTTATCATTCTGAACATTAATGGATGTGCTTGACAACTTCAGCAAAGTTTCATTTGGTAAATCTTTGTTTAGACAGAAAATCATCCATTTATAGGAAGTAAAACTTTCTGCTTCATTACTCATGGGTAAATATTACTATTCTACAGTAGTTTTCTCTGTATCACCTGCACTGGATTACTTAGGAATATGTTTTTCAAGAAGATATTAGAGCCTTCCTCAAGATGCATTATCTAATAACACTTCTCTGTCTACAGAAGCTGATATCTGTTGCAGAATTAAATTAGATTTTTTGGGCATGGTTTGTTCTTGATAAATCCGCATTGACTACATTCATTTATGTCTTATCTTCTAGATACTTACAAGAACTTTTCTTCTCCTGGCTTTCTTGCAATTTCAGTAGGCTGATTCACTGCTAATCCTCTGGCCCTTCTTCCACTCACACCACCCCAATTTTCTAAAGGGAGATCCTGTCCTCGCTGTTTTCTAGTCTTATATAAGAGCATATCCAGAAAAGAGATTCCATCAGATTTTCTGAACTCCTTAAATAGTTTACAATAAAATCCATAAGACCATAATAATTAGAAATTTTGTTATTTCTTTGAGATTCATAAAAAAATTTAAAGCCACAGTTTTAGAGACAATCTTAGCATCTCAATTAAAATATTACTCCAGCAAATAGACAACTATTTTCTAAAGTCCTATCTATTCATATCCTTGAATCTGAATAAAAACATTAATAGGAAACATGATCTTGACCTTCTAGAATAAAATAAAGTATAGAATATCTACAACCACTTCTGAAATTTTTCTCATTCCCATTCCTGAAAAAAAGGCAATGGTCCTGTGTAGGTACTAAATGGTCTCTCTGAAAACAAGCATATTAACCAATGAACAAAATGTAAAGCTGATTAATACTTTTGGGCAACACTCTCTTGGAAAGCACAATGGTTTCATATTATTACATATGATCCCTACTCACCAAAGAGTACATGTACCATAACCCTGTGAGGCCTGTCTGTGGCACTGCTTGCCTGTATCAAACATTCCAGATCTTCTTTAACTTATCTGGTGTATTCCCTCAAGATCTCAATATTCTTAGTCACAGCTGAACTCTTACTTGAAAAAAAAGCCCTGATGGAGAACAGAAAATGCAGAGACTTAGATGTGCTTGTCACAGGTGCAGAAACAATACATTTTGAAACTGAGAGTCTCAATTTTTTCATATAGTAATAATAGTAATAATACACTTCTTTTTCCCTTTACAAGAGACACCAACTCTAAGGAAGATAAAGGCAGCTAAGCTGAATCCCAAAATTCAGGAACAATGAATTGAAACAGTGAACAAAAAATTTAGTTTAACCTTTCTTTCCAAAGTCTGTACAGCAAAACAGGGGTGAAAAGTGACAAATAACATTAGAGTTCAGAAAAGATGGGCAAGAGTGACACATGAATTGGGAAAATGTGAGACCTGAGTTCAGGATTTTTTAATCTTATTGGAAAAGTGATAAAAGCATTGTTTTGATTTCAGTCTTATCAATTTTTCTGCTCACATGAGACACAGGCACTATAATAGGCGTTTTGACTGTGAAGTTGGTTCATTTTCTCTTTGGCACTGTAGCCCCTTATCATTCAAAGTGTATATATATTTGTTTGTAAGCAGGCCAATTATGACTGAACCAAGCCGTCATCCTGATTCAGAAAATGCAGCCATGGATAATGCAGGCTGGTCTGCATGGTGAGTACAAGTCCCAGCTGCCTTCTATCCTAATGTATAGAACAGAGAGGACTGATATAAACTGAAATATCTATTCTTAAGGAAGAGACATTCGAAAGAAAGAGGGGGGAGATTAGAACAAAAATGTAAATTTTGAAAGTTGAAGTTTTCTAAATATTGAAATGTTTTACTCATAATAGTAGTGAAACTTAAGTCAATACTGGTTGTATTTCAAAAAATGTTCTATTTCAATCTCACATTCTTGAGCTTGATGCAATTTCTCAAAGAGATTGATCACATATGAGATGCAACCAGATCTTAATGGTCGGTTCCTCATCTGACTTTTAAAATCCCCTGAACCACTCTTCCATTCCCTTAATATGAACTCAGAAAATGTCCTCTGTGTGATTTCAAATATGCAGCCTTTTTCAACACCCTCTCATATAAGTCATATATAGCACCATCTATATATGCTCTAATGATAAATTAACAGCCATCTAATTGAAAAGTGAGATATATTTGAAATGAACTTTATGTGAGTACTTTTCACAGCTACCTAAACATTTTGAGGATAAAAAACATGCATTGAAAATAATATAAAGGTTGCATTCTATGCATGAGGCATATTTTCTGTTTATACAATACCACCACCACAAAACTTAAATCTATTTCAAATGTATAATATATAGATATTTTTAAATTACAATAAATAACATTATGTAAAACTATATGGGAGTTTACATGTCCATTTTGCTCATGAACTATCAAACAAATCTCTGTAGTTTGCATAGCTAAAACCATAAAGTCTGTTTTTATTTCGCTTAAAATTGTCTCAACATCTCTGATAATAGCTGTAATACAAACAATGCCCTTCCCAAAAAAATGCAATAATATCTCACAGGCTGCATTGATTAAAAACAGTAGTACTGCACAAAAGAAAGGGCAACATTTAATAAGACTCTAAAAGTACAAAATTACTGAACTTCAAAAGGAGAAATCAGCAAATTCTTCCTTCTTCCAACTTCTGAGAAAAGGGACCTTTTTACTTTCTGGAGAACTTGCATACAATGGCTTACATTGCAGCTCAAAGAAGAAATCATACCTGGTTAGCATATTACTTAGATAATGGAAGTGTGGAAATAACCTGATTTCTGGAAAGAATATCAGCACTCTAGACTGACCTCTAAAAAGCACATAAAATTACTACCTAATTAATTACACACAGTGTTTCTCACTGCTCATACAATAACACTGCAGAATAACACTGATTTGCAAAATGTTCTTAGAACAGAAAGCAATGCTAGAAGTACTCTGCCATCTTCCACAGTTCTCAGAAGGAAATAGCAAGCTCTTTTGATTTCAATAAAAAGACATTCTATAAATAAAATGTATTTATATCTTCGCAAATAAGCAGAAGAGTTGCACTGATCATGGCTTTAGCAATCTTGCCTAATTTTTCTAAGAGGCTTCAGAGCTCAGCTTAGCATCTGGATGTGCTGATTTTTATCACTTTTATAGTGATAACAGGGTTTCACTACTTAAACAGGATCTCCTCAGGAATGAAGAACAGCTGGTGCAAGCTGAACAAAAAGTGAATGGGCACATGAGACCTCTTTTTGCATTTCTATTTTGCTGGACATATATATCCTCAAACTGTTAAATCAGCCAAATATTTCAGAATTCTCTTGGAATTCCTCGTGACAATGACTTACCATACAGCACCTACAGCAGTTTTCTCCTTTCTTAGTTTGCTAGGAGATTCAATTTCATCTTTAAGTGTGCCAGTATTTATTAGCTGCCATTATCATTACCTACCTCACCACAGTAATCCAAAATTCATCAGCAAGAAGCCATCAGCCATTACCATTTTCATATTATCCCATTAACATTTTTTCACCATAAGTACTGTAGCCTACTTTTCTACTCTCTGCACTGATTTTTAACAGAAGAGAGCATCAAGTGGGACATTTCAATTCTTATGTTCAAAATGCTCAGCACCTTGTGTCCAACATGTCCAAGATAAAGGTCATGGTCAGCAATTTCCCTCCTCAGACATAATAATGGTTTAAGTCTATATGAATGGAGACAGAACTTTCCTACAACCATCATCCATTCCTGAACCATGCTGTCTTCTGCTGTAGGTGCAAAGTGCACTGATCCCACCTCTTCTGATATGAACACAAAGAACTATACATATTCTAAAAAAACCTCCATGTTATAACAAACCCCACTAACTGCACACGAAATTCCTCCCCCAGGGAGAGAATGTGAGAGAACAAACCAAATGTAACAGATGTTAGTCATATCATTTAATGCATGACTGAAAAACTAAAGATATATGTTGATGAGGACAACGTAAGAACCCCTGCAGAACAGAATGGGATTAGCACTTAGTATCTATTGTTAAAATGAGGGGACAGTATAAAATAAAAACAAAGCCAAATCTCGTTTTCACATTTAATTAAATTGAAAACTATAGAATGACCAACAAAGGCATGTCAGAACTTCTAATTTGCTATAAAGCCTGTCAAAACCCCAGAAGCCTGTAATTCAAAATGAACATTAAATCAGCCACAGATGACCACATGACAACACTGTGGTCAAACTTACTGACAATAATAATACCCTTTGTGATAGCTTTTGTTGTTTCCTGTGTATAATTTCAGGATGTAAATGTGTAGACTTCATCATAAACATTATCTAAACTAGTTACTGAAACACCAGTGAATGTCCAGATTCCTATAATCATTGTATCATTAATTACAGATATTATTACAGGAGATTTTTTTTAAAGGGCATTTTTTTTTGTACATCATTAACAGTAGCTTTGAAAAAGCTATATTTAAAAAAAATATTAAAAACTATGTCTAAAAAAACCTGTATAATAATTATATTTACTGGCAGTCACTTAAGAACCTCAGAGCTCAACATGAACACCCAAAAGAGAGTACATAAATTTTAAATGTCTTTAAATATCATTAAGAATATTTTTAAATGTTAGAGATTTTCCTAAATATTCATTGAAGTTAAAAGAATTATTAAAGCAGGTGGTCAACTACCAATTAAACAAAACATTTGTATGATATCAAATATCCCTGTGGAATAGCCACTGTAGTCTTTCCTGTTATGAAACTTCAAGTAGACAGGAAATGTAAGCTATTTTCTATAAAATTGAGCAGGACAGCAGTATCTATATGTAACAATTAATATATTTTATCTAAAAATGCCGCCTCTATGATAACTCTACAAAAATATATTCTGGTTGGAATGTTAATGACTACTTGAAATTTATATTGTTCTTTAAATGTAAATCAATTGTGGATACTGCAAGTCCTTTCTAAAACAAATAAAACACAAATTCATTATCATTCATTCCCCAGGAAAGAAGGGCAAATTCTCTGTAATCATTCTTGGATGGAATTCTATCCCAGGATTCCTAGTCTTGTATACAATTGATAACTTAGAGCTTTTAAGCACTCAGAGGCAAAAATCTTATTGCAAGAGCCTTAGACCTTCCAGGTTTTTCATTTTAAAATAACAGCATTATTTAATACCTGTCTGATATTTTTTACTCCATCAGGGACATATCCATATGCTGTGGACATAATACAGACACAGCTATCAGGCAAGCAAATACACAAGTCTTACACAAGGCAAGGCTAAATCAGCCTTCAAGAAACAGTTACAGTTCCAACAAAAAGAAATTATTTCTCTGCATAATGATATAACATGGAGGCCACATGCAACTCCTTTCCTCCACTTTTATGTTGAAGTCCATACACACAGCAAAAGACTGCAAATATTTAGGAACATCCCTAATTTCACACAAGTGTCTGAACAGACAAGGACCAGTAGCAAGATTTAGCAGCTACTGTGCTGCACTCCTATGAGGCCCAAAAGGTACCCCAAGAAAACTAAATTATGCACTAAGTACAATTAAGAAAATTAAGTATCCTCAAGACATAAAGCAGACACCCAAAAATCTGACAACTAAGCTTTATAGATCGAGCCAACATAAAGATAAGGACACTACTCTTCTGAATTTCAGTCTTTTCCATGAATTTGGATACCTGACTGAAGCTTCTCTACACTTATGAAATTTTAAATCATGTGCAACAGTACCATAGATTATTTTTCCACAGAATATTCTTGTATAAGTCAATATTTAACTGAACAAACTCATTTCTTTTATAAATATGGTATTGATCCTTTGGCTAATAGTTTGTCTTGGCAGAAATAAAAGTAATATGAGAAAAATCCAGATTGTTTTGCACTCTCAGATGAAATCTGTACTTGTAGGACTACAGAGCTTGCTTTCTTGTCAGCCTCTACATTTTCTGCATAATATCATAGGTTCAACAGCTGGGAGAACAAATGCCCTGTCAGACATTCATGGAAGGTTATGGGACATATCCTAGTGGATGCCATTTCCAAGCACAGGAGAATGCAAACGTGTTGGAATTATCTGACTGCCACCTCCAAGGAAATGTCTGGCCATGTGAAGTGAACATAAACCTCGTGACCTGGTCTCCCATGGCATCCTTCCAGACAAACTGGGGACACATGGACTGGACAGGCAGATGAAAATCTGGTTGGACTGCCAGGCTCAGAGTGTTATGCACAGACATTGAAGTCTAACTGGTAGCCCAGAACTAGTGATGTTCCCCCAGGATCTTTTGTTGTCTGGGCTTGTATTCTGGTCACCTTCTTTCATTACCCTATTAAAATACCTTTTGTGACAGATTCAGAACCATAGGTTTTCATAAGGTGAGCCTGCTATGTGCCTGATGATGCTCAGACAGTTTAGGAACTTTCCTGACTGTGTTTTGATTATGACAAGCTGAATCTCCTGTTTCTTTGTTAGGACACATCTGTGCACATGCTAAGGCCCAAACTTAGACATGCAAGGAGCTCTAGAGCAAATACCTGGTTGCATGGTGACAGGTAGCCATAGGTCAGAGGACAAATTTCTTAGACATCCTGATCTTGCATAAATTCCTAAGACTATGAGTAACTTTAGCAATTTTGAAGATTATTCACTTTTCTCAAGTTAAGCATGGATGTTCAAGGCAAAGCAGCACATTCATTGTTCACTCCTAGTACCAGTGCTGCTTACACTCTACTTCAAACAGAAATGGCTCATTCCACAAACAAGTATCAGCTCCACTTCTTAAATTACATTTTATTCTGTCATCATTCATTACACTACCTATTCACTTCCAAGTATTATTGCAGTCTACAAAACCAAATACTTGAAGGAGGATTCAAACAAGCTTCTAGATAAATAAGATTTGCCATTTGTCTAAATGATAGATAAGTGCTAGTGTAAAAAAAAAATTAATTGTGCTTTTCATTTAAGTACATACTGTCCAAAAGAAAGAGTTGAAGTACCACCTTAGCTTTGTCATCTAAAAAGCTGAAACAGCAAAGTCTATGCATGCTCCATTTTTTTGATTGTTAGAACTTATTACAAAGTGTACTAATGCAAAAAAAAATTAAATAGAGTAATGAATATTTGTACTGAAATGTGCAAATACAGTTCCTGTAATTGTTCTTAGCTATAGAAAAACACATCTAACAAATAACTACATCCAGCAACATGACAGGTGGGTTCTAAATGATGCCAACAATCCTTCCTGTTTAATACAGAGCAAGTTATCTCTCTGTGACAGAGTGAACATAACATTCCTAGATTCATTTTGGAAATTACCTTTAAAATCATCCAGTACAACCATTAACCTAACACTCTCAAACCCACCACTAAATGTCATTTCTAACATTTGCTTTGCAAAGGATTCACCATAACTGGCAACAAGGGGACTGGCTACTTCCATTTTTAAATTATTTTTATTTTCAAAACACACTGTACAAAAGGGATAAAATCATCATCTTGATGTCATGGATATCAAACAGCCATTTCATCTTTGACTGTTCACAGAAGTTCACACAAGTTATCTAAGGTGTTTCAGTGATATATAAAAAGTTGATATAAAAAGGCATCTTCCTTTCAAATACAAGAGACTTAGAGTTCCAACAGCTGTCCCACTATTAAAAGTTGCTCAGACCTAAGGATTAAAATAAGCAGGCAAATGAAACATGCTCAGGAGATCTGGATAAATTTTTAAAGATTATATTTCATGACTCTTCCAACTGACCAAAAATGTTTAAAATAGGGGCTTACACTAATACACATTTGGAAGACAAGAGATCCTGTTATGTGTATTGATAAAACCATGACTACTGGCTTTTATCAGTATCTCTTTCCAGTCTTACTATGAAAGGACACAAATTCTGCTAGTATTCAAACCACAAAGTTGAATATATAGTTGAAAAATGAAGTGAACAGATAGAAGACTAGCTATTATATTTTTAACTAGCTCTCATAGCCAAAGTTTTTATCACAGACTACTACAAAAATTCTACAATCTGCCATACAGAAGTTAGACCATATGGTCATAATGGCACCTCTTTAGGAGGAGCTTCTCAGAGCTGTGAAATCGATGACCAACATTTTAACTACGAAATGTTAGGATGCATGCTGAATAACTTTACAACAGCTTGAAACTTTTTGAGTAGAACTGACTAGTGACAGCAGTTTTGTATTTCTTTCGGAAGAGGAAGCCTAAGATGTCACACAAAAAAAAAATCTTAACTATGTCCAAAAACAACTATTGTTTCAATAGTGATTTCTTTTTTTAATAAAGCACAAAAAATTCAATTCTCTCCTACAACATCTTAATATTCATGATGATTTAGTAATGACATACAAAGATACTGATCTTTCACTACAAATTTAATATTAAAGTGCACTTTCAAATAATGATACTGATAAGCAGAATATTTAGAAGTTATCCTAAGTAAATAAATCAGTACAACTATTTCCCTCTAAACTTTGGTTGAATAACTTATTTCTATTACTTTTTTTTATTTGCAATAAAATGTATTAATTTTTGCTTTGTAATTTTGCATGAAAAAAAATGGAAATCAGCAAAAAAAATGGGTCCCATCTTGATTAAGTAATAATTACACTATATATAATTAACGTATACATTCTTTTCGTTCTTCTTTTACATTAACTGGTACAAAAATAAAAAGAGGGAATTCTGAAGGATTAAAAAGGGATGCTTACACCAGTGGAAGCATGCAGTTTTCTCTGTCTTGAGCAGAAGATTAACATGACAACTGATATAATGATAACTGTAGAGTAAAAAACAAAAAAAAAACAGAAAAAAAAAATTCTAGGTGTAAGAGTAGTGTACATACAAATCTGACAAGATTTGAAGACTTGAATTTCAACTTAAAATAACCAGTTAGGTTATTGTATTGGAACTGCGCTTCTTGAAGTCTCAGCTGTTCTGGCACTGTGCTTCATTCCTAATCAACTCAGGACATGAAGATGCTGAACAAGAAGGAATCTTAGTTTTGCAATAAATCATAAGTCTTGCATGTCTAATTACTATAAGGACTCCTAAAATTTCAGCTCTCTTAGAACAACTAATATGGACAGGAAAAGATACAATAGGCAGAAAAAGTAAGTTAGCAACTGAAAAAAACTTTAATTTCAACATATACTTGTATCACCAAAGGCCAATGTGTTAATGATGCATGGTACACTAAACACAAGATTAGAAACTAGCCTTAAATGATGGGGAAATACCAACTGAAGAATGGGCTTTGTTGGATTATGTCTTTAGTCATCCTTTGCCAGGAGGACTATTTGCATCCCTTCGTCTCCTGCGACCGACTAACCAAAGCATCAGTAACAAGCATTCATTGGACTGATCCTAAGAAATATCCCAGCCAGACCAAAATTTTCATAAAAGGCATCTTAAATAGCCACTCAAAAATCACAGAAAAAAAAATTTGAGGAAAGACATATAACCTGTATGTCTCTTCTTTGCCTTTTACTTCCTCTTTCATTTCACCTCCCATTGGCACCGGATCAGAAACCTCCCCCAGAGCCGCAGGCTCATGACTGGAGCACCCCCATGAGCCAGCACTGAGCACAACAGCGAGGACCAGACACTCCAGGCCAAGACTGCGTGCCCTGCTCTTTGTTAAATTACCTGCTAAACACATTTCTCTCCTCAAAACTGACTGAACATCACTCCTCTATTGCCGCTCTGCTAGTCTATTATTATTAATATTATTATTATTATTAACCTGAGCTCTGGCAGCCTCCTGAGTGTTAAATGTTGTATGAAATACAAGACAGCATGACCCCTCCTACACCAAATCACAATTTTCAATCACTAAACAGAAAAAAAGGACAAGGGAAAGTAATCCAATATCCAGTAATTTAGTAATACCATATACAGACGGGGTGGGTAGCCACCACCAGGTCAGAAACACACCTTGCTAACTGAAGAGCAAGGAGCAAAATTATTGGTTTCATAATTCTATTTGAGAAAATCGACACAATTTAATGAACAAAGAAGTGAAATGGAATTTATTCCTCCTAAATATCAATTACAATGTGATGTAGAAGTTATTGATATTCTGCAAAGACAGAAAGGCCCATGAACTACAGTTATGTAAGGCCTCTATTTTACCAACAACTACAATGCTAACAAAGTATTCAAATTATCTATTTTTACACCGATATAAGACCAAATAAATACAAAATACATAATATTATTTAATTTTTATATAAATATTACATATCCTTTAGAAGGCTAGGTCCTTTAAAAAAAAAGTTTTCCCATCAGAAAAAAAATATACCTTGATACATTTCAAAAACTTTTCAATAAAATTGCAGGATTGTTTAGAATCTTAGCAAGAAAATCTAGAAATACATTTAGCTGGATATACTGGTTCTTTCTGTGCTTTAAACAGGCTGTGTGCATCCCAGCTGAGATACAGCACTGCCCCCTAACCAGGAGCCATTCATGGAAATGACCATTCCTGGTGCACACTGCATCATGCACGTGAGCACACGCCAAGTAAAACAGAAATTCTGTGAGCACAGGCTGCTGGGGAGAGTGACACTGATATAAAAAATAATATAGATAATAATATAGAGTCTGTGCTCTAAAAAGAAGAGTCAGCAAGTCAATTATTTTATTCTGTGTTTACACCAATTAATCTAGGTGTTCTTTTAACTTCAAATCTGATTATACCTGCCTCACTTAGCATTCTTTAAAAATCTGGCACTCTTTCTGGCTTTGTTCTCTTTTATAAAACAGAAGAAAATTTTATATAAACATCAAGAATTTATGTATGTAATACAGACATTTAAGTATGATATCCTGCCTATTCTGAATAAAAACTGATTTCATTATGTAAATTGTTTTCTTCAATGCACAACTGAAAACAAATTGCAATTCTCTTTTTATGAATGTACATTTCAATTCTGTAATATGTGAGGCATACCATGTTTTCTGTATAAGTGTACATTCACAGACACCAACCTCCCACAAATACATTTACAGTGGGAAAAAAATGTTCCTTTGTACTTGTGAGTTGTTCTAGAGTTCTCCCAGTGCTGTCAGAGACCATAAAAAGGGCAAATTTTTGTTAATAATGTATAATTCTTTAAAAGTTATTGTCTTAATATGTTCTCTCTGTGTTTTTAAGTTAATAATTACATTACATTAATAATTACATTTTCATGAATTTTTCACCTCCACTAATTTATCCAGCATTGTTCTGACAATGAAATAAATTCTATTTCAATTTACTGCCTAATTTCTCACTATATTTCATGTTACTTTTAACCTCTATTCATTTTTAGGAAAATTATTTACTGGCATTCCTTTTCTTGATATATAAATTTGCATATGATAAAGAACATAAGTGAAAAAAGCCATGAATTTAATTTAAAATTCCCAGGGTTTAAAGTCTAGCAACTACAAAGCACTAAGGTTTTGTTTCAGAGGTTTTGTTTTGTCTTTTTTCTGCTTTCTGACAGGTGATAGACTCAACTACACGTACAGGAACTCCATACTGTCATTTTCACTTTGTCATTTTTCAAACATAACCACATGAGCAGTTGTCTTTAGCCTCTCCTTTTCTCATACACTGTACAAAAGACATATTATTTCAGACAGAGAACACCAGCCCCTACATCCTACCAAATGTGAAATTAATCTTATTGAGTTTTCAGTGTAGATTATGGAGTTCTTCTTTACCAATATCTTTGCCCTGCTCCTAAACTAATTTTCTATGGTAAGAAACCAAAATTAATACATTATAATTTTAAAGGAAAAAAAATTGTATATCCACACATATGAATTCAGGAAGGTTTAGTTTAACAAATATTCTTCATTATTAATAGGCAAGAATGATCATGAACTTCCTGTTTTAAAATACCATTTTCAATTGCTTAAAACTTTGTCACTTTTCAACCATACAACCTGACACTCCACATCACAGGTTTTAATTCATTCCTTCTTTAAATACCTCTATAATGGTCTCTATTTACACAAATAAAGCTGCAAGAGAACAAGCAGCTTTATTTTTTTAATTTTTTTTTTTTTATGATGATATCACATTGAGCAACAATCTTTTGAGGAAGGCCTTAATATTTAACAAAGGATGTGCCATTGAACGTCACATAGCAAGTAGAAAAAAAAAGTTACTCTGAGAGTAACTTCAGATCACATATACTAAAGAGAATTCTTATATTTTAGAAGCCACATCCTCCAGACATTTCATCTGCAAGGAAAATCTTCTAACCTGGGCTGATCACAACCATATCTATAGTGATAGGTCTGAGCTTCTGTGAGTCATATCAGGTTTTGATCCAGACAGTTGAAAGCAGAATAGAAAGACTTTTTCCTGAGCTCCCTGCTGGGTTCAGACATCTTACAGGAGATGCATTATAATCCTCCATAAATCCTAATATGTGTCACTTATTTCCCAGCTCAGCTAAACCCAGAACCCACAACCCAGAGCATTCCTCTGCTAATACTGTTGACAGTCACTGGCAACACACCCCATCATACTCTTTCTGTGCATGCAGGAGAAATCAAGGAAAGTCAATGTTAATTCTTTATTTGCTCCTGTAACAGAGACCAGAGTTGTCATTCCAAGGGTTCAATCCTTATGAGGACCTGTGCAAGGCAACCTGATGCAGTATCTTTGTACACATCCACTTCTGTTAATAAAATGAGGACCTCAAGAGTCAGAAAATATATTAGAAAATTGCTATTTTTTCTGTGTTCTTAGTGCTTTCATACCAGTCAAGAATTTTTATGTGCTTTGCTGTGAGGGTCTTTGTTTGCCTCTGATTCAGAGACAGAAGGACAAAACAGTTTTGTTTAACATACATAAAATATAAATTATTCTAGACAATCCATATAGAAAGTCAACATCCAAGACATAAGCAATGTTTCAGTTCTGAAATAATATACAATTTTAAAAGGGAAGAATTATCTTAATTGAAAAAACACTTTAGAACTTATTTTGGATCCCTTTCTAACTGAAATCTTCTTGAGAAAACCCTAGAGGGATAATCTTCCATAAGACTCTTTCTACATTTGAGGCAACAATGGCAGTCACAAAAAAAAAAAGAAGTGTTGGTCCAGAGATGGAGTGACTGTGTAGCCAGAGAATAAAACACAGTGAAGCACATGGGCACCAAATGAACCTACCATCACTGATATAATTTATCAATGGCTAAATGGAAGAGAAAGGTCACCTCAGGGTATAGGAGGGAAAAAAGAACTGGTGGGAAATTGGAAGTAGAACAAAGGAATGTTCTTCAATCTCCCAACCACCTGAATAGCTGTGCGTCACAAGTGAAAGGCACGACTTTGTTCTACACAAAGTTTGGAACTACCGGGTTCCAAATAATACCCTGTTCTTCTGTCCCTGTCATGGAGTTTTTTAGATAAGATCTCTGCAGGTGTACTGCATTTGACTGGGATAGAGTCAATTTTCTTCACAGCAGCCGGTATGGTCCTGAGTTTTTTTGCATTTGTGACTAACACTTGAGAGCACATGAGAATTCTGGTTATTGCTGAACAGGGCTTGCACAGTGCTAAGGTTTTTAAGCATCTATCTCTTAGTGTGGGCAAGAAACTGGAAGAACACACAGCTGGAAGAGCTGATCCTAGTGATCAAAAGGATCTTCCATACCATATGCTATTTTGCTGAGCAATAAAACTCAAGAAAGGGACATGGAAGCAGGGAAAGTCATGGTTACACTCTGAGGCCAGCCTTACCAGAAATAAGTTAAATATCTGTCTGTGAGTAGAAAACAGTGAATGAATTCCTCTACTTTGCTGGCAAGTATAGCCTTTGCTTCACCTATTAAACTGCCTTTATCTTCATTGACAAATCTTTACCCCTTTCTTTTATTTTTCCCCCCATCCCACAGGAGAGGGGAAGGAGTGAGCAGCTGTGTTTAGCTGCTGACCAGGGTCAACCTACCAAAGCAGAAGAGGAAGAGCATGTACTAATGACTGTGTGCAGTGAGAAAAAACACGATAACAGGGTCAAAATTATGCTCTAAAGACTAATTCTGCAGATTAAACACACAAGGTATTAGACTAATTTTGGAAATTCCTCACTTGTTCAAGCACAAGTCCAGAGAGAAGCCCATATGACGTTCTAATTAATGAATTAATTTCCATTCCAACCTAAGCTGGCAGAGTGGAAAATATCTCAGACAAGTAGTTTTGAGACTTTTTGCAGTTCCTTCCTTTTTCTGAGCTCAAATGTCTGGCAGTCACTGAATTCTTCCAAACTTGTCTTCTCCCAGACACACATCCAAGAAGGTAAGAATGGCTGTCTGACAGAAGGATGCTATACTGCATGCCAAGCAAGGCCAGAAGCCAGAGGACTTTTTTAAGAAGTAGATATGTGAAGAAAATAAACTAGAGTCCAGGGAAAAGTTATAAAAAATGAACTTTCCCACTGATTATGAACAGACAGGAAAGGAAAAAAGAGTAAATAAAACATAAGTAAATAAAGCAAATACAGGAAAAAAATAAGTTAACAAAGAAAAAAAAAAAAAAACAAACAACAAAACAAAACCACAGAAGAGGATCAAAATAAAGAGAAGTTGTTCCAAATGACATCCAGGATGTGCCTCATTTATTTGGATTTCTGAGGAAAATATATAGGTCTGAAGAGGAATATGCTGCACATAAGTCACTAATGTTAAAAAAGTTCCTGAGACCATTATCAAAATCACTCAAGGGCAGGGACACCTTCCACTAGACCAGGTTGCTCAAAACCCCAACCAGCCTGGCCTTTAACTTTTCCAGGTATAAGGCATTCACAGGTTTTTTAGGCAACCTATTCCAGTGTCTCATCACCCACACAGTAAATAATTTCTTCTTAATACACAATCTAAACCTGCCCTCTTTCAGTTTAGAGCCATTGCTCCTCGTCCTGTCACTATTTGTCCTTGTCAAAAGCCCTTCTCCCTCCTTTTCATGAGCCTCATTCAGATACTGGAAGGTTCTGTAAGGTGTCCCCGGAGCTTTCTTGTCTCCAGTTTGAACTACCCCAAATCTCTCAGCCTGTGTTCAGGCTCCAGAGGTGCTCCAGCCCTCTGAGCATCTCTGTGGCCATTCTCTGGACTCACTCCAGTATGCCCACACCCTCCATATGTTGGGGCCTCCAGAACCGGTTGCAGTATTCCAAGAGGAGTCTCACAAGACAGCAGCAGAGGTATTGAATCACCTCCCCTGACCTGCTGGCCACACTTCTTTAGTCACAGCCCAGGATTCAGTTGGCTTTCTGCCCTGCAGGGACACACTGCCAGGTTGTGTCCAGCTTTCCATACAGCAACACTCTCAAAGTCTCCTCACAGTTTCCCTCAATGTATTCCCTGCCCAGTCTGCATCTTTGAATGGGGTTTCCCTGACCCAGAGGCAGGATCTTGCACCTGGACTTGTTGAATTTCATGGGTTTAAAACTTTAGATTCAGAAACTAAAAGGGAATAACTATTTCCTTTGTCATCAGTATTGTTCTGATGCGAGCCTGTTGGAGCAAGTCCAGAGCAGGGCAAAGATGATTGGAGGGATGGAGAACTTCTATGAAGACAGGCTGAGAGTTTGAATTGTTCAGCCTGAAGAAGAGAAGGGTCCAGGGAAACCTCATTGCAGCCTTTCAGTGTTAAAGAAAGTTTGGTAAGCAAGGAGAGCAACCTTTTGCACAGGCAGATAGTGGTAAGACAAGGAGAAACAGTTTTAAAGTAAAAGGTGAAATATTTAGATGTTAGGAAGCAGTTTTTAGTGTATGGGTGGTGGGACACAGGAACAGTTTGTCCAGAGAAATTATAGATGCCCCACTCTTGGAATTTCTAAAGGTGAGGTTTGGTGGGGCCCTGGGCAACCTCATGGTGGCACCTCCAGCTCTTGGCAAGGGGGTTGGAACAAGATTTTGAAGGTCCCTTCCAATCCAAACCATTCATGATTCTATAATCTCTGCTCACAGAGAGTCATGTAAGGAATTGTACTGCTGACCCCTAGCTTTGCTCCTAGCCCCTGCCCTCCGCCTGGTGGAGCAGGGAGGTCACATAACTCATTAACATCAAATATATCTGTGATTAAGTGTGCTGCTGGTACACAAGCTCCATGCATTTAGTCTCCATGCTCCTAGTTCCTTCTCAAAGCCAGTTGTACCCAGTGCAAGATCAAGTCTTTGTGAAGCCAAAGTACAAAAGTAATTCATACCACAGAACAAGCAGGAATGGCAAATAGTTCGCAAAATAAAAGAGGAAAGCAACTGGAGAGAGAGAACTAGTCCAGTCATTTATGGTAAAGAAAGAAGAGTTAGTGGCAACACAGTGGTCCTGTAAAAACTTTGCCTTGAACGCCACACGTCAAGTTTATCCACAACGTCCTGTTTATCCATCTTCAAGAAAAAAAAACTTACACCTGGAGAGTTAGGAAGATGATTAGGGGATACAGGGCATAATTTAAGAAATAGGAGGAGACATCTGAATTGTAGTAAAATAAGAAATAAAAAGTTGGAGTAAAAGTACAGCCAAATATCAGGGAAAGAAGAAAAACAATAAAGAACAGTCATAAATTGTCCTGGGACTGGTTTAAGCAGGAAGATGGCTTCTAGTTGTAAAGAGAATAGTATATTAATACATCTTCAAGTAAGAATAGTGAGAGCAAAATACAGTTAAACTAATCAAGTTCTACCAACAAAAGAGTTGTGAAAGAGTCTAAAAAGACTGCTTGTCTGAGAGCTAGGGTTTGGACCTGATGACCTAAGAATCATCCATCCTGTCTAGGGATTCATCTTCCATCCATTCCATACATTCTAAAAGAATAGGAATAAAGAATAATGTTACCTCTTAAAATCAAAATAATCAATGAAATTTTAATTTGGTATTAAATATGTGTATACCAGTAGAAACTTGGCATTTCTTCCTTTTTCCTCAAACACTTCCAGATATTTTTAAGCACACGTGACCTCACCAACCCAACCCCCCCAAAAATCTGTATTTTCAATAATCCACTATGAATGTGCCTTGGATATCTAAACATACTGGTGAGATTTAGGGAATAGACTTCAATAGGCATTTCTGGGTCTGGGCTATGTGGTATCCTCTGGCTTGTAGGAGCCTTGTAAATTTTGCAAGCACTGCTCTCACAGAATACAGTGCAAATGCAACACAGTAGATATATTATAATCTTCCCAAAACTATCAGAAGGCAATGTAAAGCCAAATTTTCTAAATGTTACCAAAACAAACCAACCAACTAATAAAAAAAAAAAATCCATGAAAACCCAGAGATTAAAATAGATATTAAATAAATAAATTTTAAAACCTTAACCTGAAAAGAACAACACTCCATCTGTTCTGTTATCTAAATTATAGTCATATACATCATTTTAACAGGATTTCCAGCTAAGTAAATAAATACACACATATGTCCATATTCTCTAAATTGTTCCACTCAGTACAGCTTTGCTCTTTTTAAGGCAAACCAAATACTTTTAAAAATTCTAAACAAAAAAGGGGTAGGTTTTACTGCATAAATTCATATTTATGCTTAAACCACATTTTTCAGAATTTCCCTTATATTTGCATTATGTAACTATTACAGTCTAATACTAGTAAGAAAACACTGTGTTGTAGTTTCAAGGTGCAAAAAGATTTAAGTTCAGTAATTGGAGCATTAGAAGGTAAGTGAGTAACCATTATATTCAAACCTACTTCAGATCTTATCAATTTAATAAAATTATCAAACTACAGGAATTCCTCATCTAGACTGTACCTAGGACAAGCAAAATCTGAGAAAACCTTCATAGGGAGCATTAAAAAGTTTTAAATTAAATACATGTGTTTAATCCCATGTCTAGCTCATTGTTGTTTCAAAAGGGCAGTTCTCAAAGCCTGAATATTGTTATCCAAACACAAGGCAAAAAAGAAAATATAAACCTCGGTGAAAGAATTCCCCAATGGTACAGACTTGTTGTAATCTTGTAACTGAATGCTCAATAACAATCAGTGTGGGTACATAAAAAGTAATGCACATGACAAAAACAACCCCTAGCAACAGATGTAAAGCTCTCTGATAAATTAGCTATTATGTTTCAGGGGAAAAAAAATCAGCTTTTAGTAGTAATCAGGAAAAGCAAAAGCAATACCTTTGGAGTTTATAATGGAAGACAATATACTACTATATTAATTGATAAATAGGTGATATTCTCATAACTTTAACCTTTCAGTTCTAGTTACCACCCCTCAGAAAGAAGAAAATTTATTTGTAAAAATTAACAAGAAGGACAGTAAGGGTGATCAGAAGCTGAGAATGATTTCCATAGTGGAAAAATCTATGCTTGGTACTTTTAAGAATCCAAGATCAAACTGAGATAAACTGGAAATATCTAAACTGTAAAACCAAACAGTTCAAGGGACATGCAGAAAAATATATTTAAACACAATTAATTTGGTCGAGGTGGATCTTTTCATATAGAGCAAAAAAAGGTTATGAAACTGCCTGGTGAGATATTCTTTCTTACATGTTTATGCCTGGCCCCTGTCAAAGATATCAGCCTGTGTATGGGTACAGGGAACCAGTTTGTTAGTTTGTACATTTTAATCATTTAGTCTGTCATTTTACATATTAATCTTTCGGTCTGTCATTCACAAATAAAATTATTTTGTCTGTCTTCTGCTTTATTGAGAAGGTAAGGCTAAACAAGGCATTCATTACAGAAATTCAAAGAGATTTACAATCCACAGAGTAATCCAGGTCATTCTCCACTCTGCAATGAACTGTAACACCAGTGTAGATCAGCCTCTTTAACTATCAAGATGGACCAAATGATATTACATTAAAATTTCTATGGGAAAACTAGAAAAACATTGAAAAAATATTTTTATTCCTTTTCTATGGAGAGAGAGAGAAAAAGACAGATCTCCTTTAGTATTTAAAAATTTGTTCCTGAATTCCACTGTAGGTTTTTACTACATCAGGTTACTACAAATCAGGGAAATTCTGGTTTCTCCCACTATTTCATCTCCTGATGTCTCCAACCTTTGCAAAATGTACATTAGAAGACTCTGAGAAAGGCACAGTGCACCATTTCTTTCCCAGCATATTTATCAATAATTAATCAATAATTACTTAGCACGGGACTTCAGATATTTACCTACATTGTAAATCACATCTGTATTAACCTTGTTTTACTATTGCCCATCCATGACTCTCTCAAGAGAATGGCTACTGAATACCTCATATTCCTGTGGAAGCTGACAAATCCTACTTATTTCTTCACCACAATTTGAGGTGAAAATATTAAGAGTCTAAGGATGCACCCACATGACATCCCTCATGTTGAAAGTTGTTTATCTTGGTGCACATAATTGTATCATTTACTGAATTATTGAAAGCCCCCTTTGGCCCCAAGTCAAACAAAATCATATCTGATTCTTCTGCAAAACACCAATTTCTCCCCCAATACATCTGTTATATTCTAAAACATGTGTCTTGAATAAAGTATCATTCCATAGCAAATAACACCCCACTGTGAATGCACGATGGGTTTCAAAAATCATGAACAGATATCTATACTCACAGCTTCAATCAAGAGGTTTCACATAATCTTTAATTCTATTCCTAACCAACCAAGGGAATAACAAGGCCTACTGCTACAGACCTGATACCAAATTATATTGCAAACCATATGACTCGTGCCCAGAAAAGAGCTCTGTTGGTAGGCATTACCAAACATAATTGGGTTAGAAACCCCTTCAGTTGTAGTTCCATCTTGTAAAGCACTGCAGGAAGTGAAAGCAGCAGTCTGGAATTAGAATTAGCAATCTTTTTCTCAGCATGCATTTAACATCGGACTATTTTGCCCCATGAATTATTCTTTTTAATCTCATCCACACTAGCTTCTTCTAGGGCCTTTACCATAGCATATCCTGCAAAGTTTGAGAGATGTCATAAAATTTCACTGGTGTCATGTTCCTCAAAACAAAGGCCTATAGCTTTCCCCTTAGATTTTTCAATCTCTGATTTTACTATATCCTTTTTCATATATATATTTTTAACACACTCCTGGCAATATTAAACCAAATTCCTAGCTGTGACAGCTGTTTGGGGAGTGCATACTAGCAAATGTGATTACTTCCTCTATCATCTTATACCCTTAGCTTGGAAAATAATTACTCAGAAAAATTAGAAACTGAAATTCCTGATGTTCCTGAGACACATGAGCCTCATGAATTGATAATTTTAAATCCGCAATTATTTTAGCAATTGAGGAACAAATTAACAGCTTCATTTTTTACAAGCCTATGAAAGCAATCCCAACTCACACATTGTGCATTGGGCAAACAGAAAGGTTTTTCTGGTTCTGTAATCAGACAGACCCAGTCTGTCAAGGCTAGAACTTACAAGTGAAGCCAGGTCCATAGGGATCCCACAAGTGGCAGAATAGTATTTTGGAAAGATCCACTGAATCATTCAAACATGACTGCCAGTTGAGCTTTGGATCAATAATGTAACAAAAAGCAAACAGGTGAAAATGGGATAAATGCAAGGATAGCTATAGCAAATAATTTTTTTTAAATTATAAATCATGATTGGTGATTTTACATGGCCATATTACCGACAGACTTTCTGATCCATGCCACTTTGAAACACAACGAAACAAAACAAAAACCAACAACTTCTCTAAAAGTCTATGTTCTGAAATGTTCTTAAAAATATTTGTGCATAACATAGCACAAAATATTCCTTGTAGGTGTTATGACCATAACCTTTCGGGTGGCCTCTTTTCTAAAAGTTCTGTAGATGAAGTAGAAGACACCAGATGAACACAAAATTAAATAGAAATCCTGATTTCAATTGATGTTCTCAAAAAGTAAGCCTATAAAAATGTTATTCTGCTAACATTTGATAATGATCAGCTATCCTCAGTTTCTTCATTCTCTTCCTGGAAATGGGCAGAGACCAAACTCTGTAAAGGTTTTTGGTGAAAAGCCAGAGACTTCCAAATGCTCTTCTGTTACCTTCTAACTTGTACTTGGAGGAAAACAGCCTGCTTTCCAAAACAGTGAAATGACAGAATCATGGAAGTTGTAAAAGACCTCCAAGATCATCAAGTTCCACCTTAGACTGAACACCACTATATCCACTAAACCACATCCCAATAATATCCAAACTGATCCTCCCCTGGTGTCATTTTCCCTTGTCCTGTCCCTGGGAGAAGAGGCACAATCTCCCACAACACAATCTCCCACCTCATTGCAACAAAAAAGGACACAAGGAAGTTCCACTTTTTTTAGTAATTAAGAATACTCCAAACGTCTCTTTGTTCAGCCTAATCTTCTGATGTTTACTCCTTCAGACTTTTTGGTTGGCGTGCCATTTTATAACAGAAACTGAAGAAAAAGGAGGAATTTAAATAACAAAAATATTTTGAAGGACAGAAAAAACATGATTTCAATTCCATCACTACATTGTACTCCAGAGAGAAGCCCTGAAAATCTTCTTGACAGACCTTCCATCACCCAAGACACCATCACAATATAAAACCCTTCCCAGAAAATCCAACACCTTTTTAGAATGAGGAAGGAGTTCCAGATGTGAATTAAGTGCCAGGCTGAAAGGTGAAAAGTCAAGTTTGATGCAAAATTTCTTTGTATCTTTTTAGTCTGCAATGGACATCAGATTAAGAGATTAAAGACAAAAACTTTCAGAACATCAAAACTGATCACTACTCCCCCCAAATTAATTCCAAGATAATAAAAAACTCCTCCTCAGTTTCAAGGATTTCAGAAATAAACCACATTTTTTTCCAAGAAAATTACTTCTACATGTATGAGACTGCCTGGCAACAGCACCACAACATTCCAATGTTTCATGCAGATTTGCATGTGTAGCCTGAAACAAGGAATAAACACAAGTCTGGAAAAACATGCCATAAAGTCACTCAGGCTTGCAGCAAGAATGGTGAAAAACAGAGGGAATTAGTTAGATTCTTCCAAGTGCAGATGAGCACTTCACTTTACCCACAAGTGAAGCTTCAAGATTTCTCACTTGGAATGTAAAATAAACTCATGAAAAACAATATGAAAATAAAATCTTCCAGTTTTTTTAGGATGTTGTGATAATTTCCACAATGGAAAGAGTCAGTAGACTGTAATTTACTCTTATCCTATATGTGTAAGACCACATCCTCAGCATCTTCCAAAGCATTTTTTTTTGACTAGAACACTTGCTCTTCATCACTTGGAAAAAATTCCAAAGACAGTACAGAAGAGATTTCATTTTTCTCCAAACTGTTCCCCCTTATTCTCTTATTCTTTTTTCTCTTCTCATGCAGCTATCTATTCTTTTTTCAGAGACTGACCCCTGACTAAAAGGGCAGCTGTCTGAGTGTGTGGAACTGCTCCAGTAAAGTAGTCCTGGGAGAATAGCCCAACATGAAATTCAGATGGTAGAGGAAGTTAAAAACCAGTAAACGGAAGAGTGTTCTTTTCTGGCCTCAACCTTTTTAGAAAACTGCTTTAAATTTTTTTATATTCTGATGGTGACAGCGAATAAACAAACAAAAAACCAAAAAAAAGAACCAAAAAAACCCCACCCTAAAAACAGGTGAATATGTGAAACTAGATACTTTTTATCTTAATGTCTCTGATCATCTGATGATAAATGGAAAAAGAAAAAAATCCACCATATGTCTGACTTAGTAGTTTGCCTCAATTTTATTTAAATAAACTGATTAACAAGGATTCAGCTTTCAAATAAATTTAAGGTTGAAATCTGTGTTAGTTCTGTTTTCTCTTCTCCTATTTAATTTATAAATTTTTATTCTTGCCTCTTTGTATGTTTTCAGCATGAGCTCTCTTCTGGATTGCCTAAAAATTAATGAAAGCAGAGGCTTATTTAAGATTAGATCCTTTGGGGAATGCCAATCACAGAAATGTTTTTAAAAAAAAACCTTAAAGGCAAATGGTTACCACAAAGTTTAGCATAACCCAGAGTAGCCATGAACATCTAAAATAATAAAAACTCCTGTGAGCTGCCCCCAAATGCTAACAATAAATTAGACAAGGATAAATAAGGAAAGGCAGGCAATTAAATTTGTTCTCTACTATTGTAAAAGGATGGTACTAATTTAGTTTTCTGAGGAGTTAAAGAAGTTTCTTGTTCTAAATTAGACAACAGAAGGCTACTTTTTAAGTGATAACAATAATTAGAAGTACATTTCATTTGTCGTCTGTGTTGAATACACAGAAAAATATATTTAAATATTATATGGTAGAGATAATATCAGTTTTCATAGCAGAGGTTTAGCTCACTATGCTGCCAGATTAATATAAGAATGAAGCATTGGTTCATTTCAATGAAATAATAGAACAAAAACAATTCAACATTTAATGCCTATTCAGCATGAAAACTTAGTTGGTTTATGCAGTTTCAGTTGTTATTTCACAGACTTCAGTCCCTAGTTAAAAGAGAGGCAGTCAAACTTAATAATAATCTCTCATTGTATAGACGAACTGGGCTGAAATTTTTGTCTTACTTGAAATACATGTCAGATCATACAGTTTTAACATTTCAATATTTCATTTGTTAAAGTACTCTTTAACCAGAAACATTGTTCTGCCACTGACAGAAGAGAGAAGGGTAAATGAGAGAAAGGAGTTACATTTGAGATACCAAAAAATCCAGAGGGGAGAGCGTTCAAAACTCACACAAGGAAAGGAATATACAAGGTTCAAACCTAGCAGTGATTCTGTTTTATTGAAGAATGAATACCACATATTTAGAATTTTTCCACAAACTGAAATTACTTTTTTTTTACCCACTTCAATCAAGAGTTCAGGTTTTGCAAAAAGCTGCCTGACATGCTGCCCAGAATAAAGGGTCCTGGAAGCTCCAGCTGTCTCTGTTGCTGAAGAACCAGGGACTGATCCAGTCAAAGGATGCAGAATATGGCTTCCCACCAGCCTGCCAGTGAGGCTGCCAAAGAGCTGGGGAAAGGACCTGGCAGAAATTCAGATTTCTTCCGTCAGAATCCAGATATCAAAACTTGTCTGGCTTTTAGCATCACATGAAAAGTTCTGACAAAAATATCCTGGCAAAAATTGAAAATAATCTTTCATTACCTCAGTGAACGTGCAAATTCCAAAAAAAGTCAAGAAGGTCTAATGAAGCCTTAAGTACATCAAGACCTTACTGAGGATTTGAAAAGATCCCAATGAGCTTAAAAGAACATGCACAACACACTGCAGTAGAAAAATCAGTTGGTAGAATTTGACGATAAACAAAATCTTGAAAACTGCAAAAGAAGAAAGGTGCTGTCTCCTCTCTAAAACTTCCTAATGTCACGTTTTACCTGGAATTGCCTTTCAGTGGTTGCACTGAACAAAATCCAAACACTCTTCCTCCTGCCTTCCTTCTCCTCACATCTCCTGAATGTCATATCTGATGCCAAACTCCTTGTCATTGCAGAAGTGGAGTAACAGTTGCACTAGACAAAACCTACCTGTACCATTAAAAGCTCTCACAAGGAATAAACACAGCAGGGGAAAGTAAAAAAATAATATGAAAAAGAAAACAAGAGCTATCAAATTCTCAGGAAGTCAAAATAGACATATTCACATACTTTTTCCTTAAATATTATGCATCAAATAAAATCTTGTGTTTATCTCATTTGAAAAGTATATAAGGAATTTTTGTTCCTATTTTAACCAGACTTAGAATAACAAGAAATTGAGTGTTAAACCATAAAAGAAATTGAGAAATACATGGAAGTTTCCAAGGCTCACTGATGAGATCAGGAATGAGTACTACTTTGTCACAGATCACTTCTTTGATCACTTCAAATGAAACCTGAGGAACTAATAGCAGCTGTGGTTTCTCCTTTCCTTGCCCTTTTTTCTTTATTTTCTTCTGTTTTATTTCCTCCTGTTTTATAAAAAAAAGAGCATTATTACCTTTATTTCTGAACCAAGGAAATTTATGACAGCAAGCTAAACTCATCTATCATAAATGCCCTCGCAACAGATTTCCTGACATAGAAAAACATTTTTTTTCCTGCAATGTAAAAGGCCTGAAAGGACAGGTCAAATAAACCCCACCTAATAGTATTCAACAGCAAAACTGTTGAAACAAGAATAAATGTCATTTTTCACTCTTAGATTAAAGCTAGGGGCAGAGCAAGCTAATTGCTTCATTACAATGGACGGATTTGATTATTAAGAGTGCAATTATTATCAAGTGCACAGTCATGGGGTTATACTGCATTCCTCACTCCTCCCGGTGGCACAGTTGTACTGATGGCAAAGTAGTGTTTTTAAAACGTTAAGTATCCAGGAGGCTGAACTTTCTCTTTTCAAATGAGGACAATGTCACTTTTTTCATGCTTTGATCATTTTCTGATTAGAGTATTTCAATTTTGCTAAAAAATATGAGAAAATATAACTTATATTAAATTCAGCAACCTCCATGTCCAACAAGAAACAAGAATAAAGTGGGAGAACCCACATCACCACACACTACACACAAAACATTACTGCAGGGCAAGCTATGGGTTTTGCTGCAATAGATACTGCTATATTACATGGGTAGTAGATACTACAATGCCATACACCCTGCAGGCAATGAAATTTAGGAGGGGACCAAAGGCAAACCTAAACAAATCTTCTGTTGTGCATCAGGACTCAGATGTCCTCACCTCTGTGATCAGCTGGTTTTTTTAATATACCGTATCTGTCAGAGATGTGCTTCCTTTTTGGGGAAGCCAAGACACAGGGAACCTGGAGAGACTTGGTATACACTTTAATTTTGTGTCATTATGGAGTAATACCTCAAAGTTGAGTTGCATATCTGAATCCAGAGAACACGGAACATGTACCATGCTGCAGATACTGGGAAATGTGTCCTGAGAGGCTCTTGGATACTCAGTACTCAGCAGAGAATAGTACTCTCTCTGAAACTCAAGTTTTGCTGCTTAATTTATTTTCAACCACTAGACTTTCCAGCGAAAACTTTCACAATAATAACATCCTTCCTCAAGGACAGAAAATAAAAGAAGCAGAAAGAGAGAGGCAAAGATGAGCACGCTAAGATATGAGTCTGCATGATGCGCTTTTGCTCTATTTTTACCAAAAGCCCAAAGAAAGGAACAAAACCTACTTGTGCTGCTTCAGGGGCAACATTTGTTCAAGGCAGTAAAAATGTATTTTGGGAGTGCAAAAGGATAACCTAAGTCAGATTTGTTCTTGTTTCTAATCACTTCCTTCTCTGTGAGAGTGCGGACAATTCCAAAACTTGCTAACAAATGTTAAGGTCAATTCCCTCTCCACTTCTGCACAGAAACACCCACATAGCTGCTGGAGATGGAAAGTAGCAGTCCTGAAAAAAGGTTTGCATTCCTCTTTAGAACGGGCACAAACAGGGTTGGGTGATTTCATGGTAGGTTCAACATCCTGGCGTCACTCTTACAAGCACCTTGACTCAATCCACCTATCCTCCAAAGAATGTAGTTCAATCTGCTCTAACTAAAACTGGATAAAACAGATTATTAAAATAAAGAAACATGAGGAAACGAAGCTAGGGTAGAAATGTGGACTACAATCTTGTTTAAGGATATCTGACAGATTGAGAAAGCACAAGTAGGTTGTAGCAAAGCAAGGAAGTGAATAAGCAAATGAACAGAAACTGAGAGGAACCAGGCTCGCGCATTTTGACTGGCACGGCTGCCTGTCAGAGGCAAATTAAAAACAGTACTCCAGTTGGAAATGGTGCAGCTGACAGCACAAAAAAAGCTTCAACTATCAAATGCCAGCTCTTAAAAAATAGCATTAATTAAATATGCCCTTTTAGAATTTCTTTACTTTGATTCTTACTTGACCAAACTGGATTAATTTATCAGAACAGGAGTTCATTGTGCTAGCACCCATTTCTTTAGGAACAGAAATATAGGGATTTTCCTCCAAAAAGACCTAGTAGAAAGCTGTAGGGACAAGGATCATTCTAGGCAATACAACAGCTATATTTACATATTGTCTACTACAGATAAAATAGTGCTAAGGTGTTTTTTATTCTAGCACAGTAAAAAAACTTCAGATCAGAAGGATTCTCTTAATGAGACCCCAAAGGATATTGAGTGCCTATTGTTTATTTTTCAAAAATAGTTGTATTTTTTTATTAAAATCATGTGTACACATGTACAGAAGGTATTTCAGATATTTAGTAATAGTCAAATGCATTCATAACTTCTACTTTGCATTTTATTATTGAAATCACTTTCTTTTAGCTTTAAATCAAAAATATTCTTTAAATATTTTTTATTTCCAGAAACATCTGTTGAAAAAATGATTCATGTAACTCAAATAGTGTAAAGGTGAGTTAACTGTCAGTAAAGAGAGAATGAGAAAATCTGAAAGTCCTACTGTCCTCCCTTTATCTACTGTAAACAAACAAAAACCTAAAGCTGTATCCACATAAAAGCTGATGTCATCAGTTAAAATATCAATTTGCAATTTCCTTCAGCTCCTTCACCGTTATTACTGTAAGCAGAATACTTGCTACACATGTGATTATTCTTGAACTTTAACCCAAAGCATTATCATGTTTGTGAAACATACACTAATTTCAATTTATTAAAATGTGAACCTTTACACTGTGTGTATTGCACGAATTGATGTTACACAAAAATATCCAGAGGTAGCAGAGTAGTCAAGGATGTATGAGGTTCATCGGGTAATTAAGTTTTTTTTAAAAAAAAGAGCATAGAACCAACAGTGAAAACCATTAAGTGCTGATCCTACAAGGCTTGCTAACTTCACCTTTTACAGGCATAGTGAATAGCTGGATTAATTCCAATAGTTAAAAAGGATAACTGTCATTTTACTCTCTTGCTAGGACATTTCTGGACAAAGTGTCTCAATTTTCTGCATTTATTTTACATATTTTATCTATTCATCAACATTTGGTGGAACATGAGATATTATGATATTTATCCACTTCTTAGAAGGGAAAATTGTATCAATCTTTAAAGAAATTACCAGAAAACACCTTACTATGTAAGAAAAATAAAGATATCAGCAAAATATTAGGAGTCAATCTACATCCCATGCTTTCACTACATTCACCTCCTGCTCAAGCAGTGGTAACAGTAAATGTTAATTTACTGCTAATGGGAAATTTGGCAGCCTATACAGTGAATATGAAAATAAAATAAGTGTCCTTTTTATCAAGGAAGAAGGAAAAAAAACCTTACAAAACCAAAGAATAAAGTTACAGTTTGACAGACTGTGTTTTCATTTGTTTCCAGACTTCACCAGGATGGGCACTACACCTCACTTCAGATTGCTGTTCTCTTCCTCAGGCAGCAAAGACAGTTCAGGAAGAACAAACTCATGGCTTCAATTCTACAAGCTGGAGCAAGCTTGTCTGCAGTCTCTCACTCCCACATGGCCCTTATAGGTTTTGACATAAATGATGAGAAATGATGGACATAATTTCTTTCCTTTCACAGTAAGATTAAATCAGAAGTGATCTAATGACATTAGTAGACTTATAACAGAATAAAAGAATTCAAGTTCAACCAAAATTCGGCTCTATTGTTTCATTATGGAAACAAAATTTTCAAGAAAGCAAAACAAGAATGCCATGAAGTGTTCTATTTGCCAGTGAGAGGTTCAAGTATTTTCTTACAAGTTTCATCCATAAAAATGACTTGGGGGAAGCGAACAACTTCAAATAAGTCTGGATTAAAATATTAAGAATTGATAGACTTAAATCTCCCAGAACACTTTTATATACAAAATGGATACAAAATGACAAAAATTGGAAAATCCTATCCTGTATAACTTAAATGAAAGTAAAATAAAAATATTAAAAAAGAATTTACTTAATTTAAAACTTATTTGTAACATTGGAAAAAATATATAACTTCTTGTGTGGAAAAAAAATTCTTGTTAAACATGAACATGTCTTTTACAATATTTTTCTTTTTTCAGAGTAATTCCATTATCATCTCAGGTAAATCTCTAAAGAAGCTCTATCTTCATTTTCTAGAGAGAGAAACATCTAATATAAGTGGTCCTTCTTTACATATAGCATTAGGAGGAAAGACCTTTTGGTATTTCATTTTACACTAACACAGGCATTCTAGGCAGCAATACTACAAATCAGTAATGGAGTCAGCATACCCAGTCAGGCACTGGAAATTTTTAACCAGTCTGAATATTAACCTGTGAAAAAGTAAAAGCTTACTATATCCTCCAGAAATCTGTGGCTGACATTGACAGGAAAATGTTCAAAACGAAGTTTTAATAAAATTACTGGCTTCTCAATGAATATGACATTTTTGAAATGTATAATTTATTCAGATTTTGGGGCAGCAAATCTTTCCAGAAGAGTGGGCTTTGATTAGGAAAGGAGGACCATCACAGTCATTTGGGGATATTGCACATGTTAACATGTTAAAATATTGCTTTTGTAGTAATTTTTACCAGCATTTTAGAATAGAGACATAAGGGGACAGCTGTTTTATTTTTCAATGCAATGCAGATCAAATATGACAGTTATAGCAATGCAAGAGAAAAAAAATCTAACCAATAGTCGAATAGAGGTCCTAATGAACACTGGGCTAATATTAGCAACCAAGTATTACAAAATATGTGAATATTTAATATTCCTCCATAATAGTCCTAGTCCTGATAGATTCATTTCTCTTCTGAAAGAATGAAATGTCCTTCTAAATATAGCATTGCTTAAAAATAAGAATGCTAGGTAGGCATTCAGAAAATTGCTACTGGCATGGTAATATTTTTAATTGCTACATTTCTCAGTATTTTTTTTTTTATTCAATTAGGTCAATGAGGCTACATATCAAATGTACAAGTAAGTCTGCAAGCCTGCAACTTAGCAGAATCAATTACTTTTATTGCACTTATAAAAAAAATTAAATGCTTTGATGCAAGGTCTATCTTTTTCTTATGTGTTGGCATAGACAGTAGCAATGATAAATTCACACTTTGTATTTCTCTACATAATCTTTAAAACATTCCGTAGTTAATTCATGACACTAGCATATTAAAAATTAATCATAATTTTTGTCATCTACAAGATCTCTATTTAAAATTATGTTTCAGTGACAGATTAAATTAGAACAAAACTATTTGTGTGTCCTCTTAAAAATATTGATGTAGCCTATATTTCAAGTAAATTGCAAACAAACTAAGAGCCAAAGTCATCACACAGTTTAAATAATCAGAATATCTTCCCATACAAAATCTGAAATGCTAGGGGTGAAGCAGCTCTCCCATTACTTTACACAACAAAAAGACTGTCCAGCCATCTGTGGAAAGACAAGTGCATGCATGTGCAGCAATTACAACTAGGGCCTTTGCTACACACCTTTCATTATTTATGTCCCAGATCACATTGGAAAATGCAACAACACAGCTTTACAGAACTCATTCACTTAACCAGAGTCATCTGAGGTATTTCATCTCTCTTTTCTGTCTTCATCCTATGAGCTGAACTAACTTATGCCAGAAAATCAGAGTTTTAAAAGTGTTAAAGAAGAAAACCTGCTGTTTGATATGGAGACACAAAGCCTAGTTCTATCTAAAGTAACAACAGTAATGGCTTTCCAACTCCAATTATTCTGCAGAAAAAAAAATTATGAGCATTTTCTTTGTTTTCTTCACCAAAAATTCTGTGAACACTTATTTTGGTGGGATGGATTCATAGACCTTAAAAAGCAACTTCAAAATCAGAAATTAGTTGGTACGTTTGACTGCTGGTTTTCTCAATGACTACAACATAACCAGTCTTTGCAGACTCTGGAAATAATGGTGGAATTATTCCATTGCTCTCAGAGACTCCAAAAGTACTGTAGCTAATCTCTCTCAGCCCCTCAGCTGTGCTAGCTCAGCATTTTGTAGGACTGTACAGTAAATCAGATGAGTTCCTTTCTGTAGCTTAAAAGGATGCTCTGCGTAAGTGATGAAGGGGGAAATACTTTTTCATTAGCTTAACCTCCCTGAATAGTTTCACTAGACAGTTCAACAGACACTTGCACCAGGGCCATGATAGTGTCATGGAAGCAGGAAGGAGCAGCTGGGCTGGCAATGGAGCTGCAGGTGCTGCACTGACAGCATGGAACTGCCTGGGGCTCTGGAGCTGAATTTAGCCTCTCAGATCTGCCTTCTGGAGAAGCCTCTCTTTTTCTTACTGTATTGATTCCACAGGGACCCAGGAAGAGTAGTATCTCCAGGCTCAAGTTAGCCTTTGCAAACATGTTTGCTAAATAAATATTCTGGTGGATTAACCTTGGCTGGCTGCCAGACATCCAAGAAGCCATTCTTGCATTCCCCTTCCTCAGCAGGACAGGGAAGAGAATATGATGGAAAAGCTTGTGAGTCAAGATAAGGACAGAGAGACCACTCACCAATTACTAGACTCCCACTTCGGAAGATTAATTCAAATTATTGCCACATAATCACAGGGTAGCATAGTGAAAAAAAAAAATCTAGTAACACTTTCCCCCCTGCCTCTTCCTTCTTCCCAGGCTCATCTTCACCTATGAACCTTCTACCTCCATACTTGGAGCAGCACAGGTGGAGGGGACAGGGACATTGTGGTCAGTTGAAAGCTCTTCATCTCTGTGACTCCTTTTTCCTCATATTTGTCCCTTGCTCCAATGTGGGGCCCTTACCATGGGACACAGTCCTTACTGAGCTGCTCCAACATGGTCCTTCCCACAGCCTGCAGTTCTCCAAGAACTGCTCCAGGTCCCTTCCATGGTGCGCAGTCCTTCAGGAACATCCTGCTCCAGCATGGGGCCCCTAGAGAATCAGAAGGCTTTGCCCAAAAACCTACTTCAGTGCAGGTTCCTCTCTCCATGGGCTGCAGTACCTGCCAGGACCCTGCCCCAGTGTGGGCTCTCCACGAGGTCCCAGCCTCATGCAAGGTGCCTCTGCCTGCCCTGGCATGAGGAGCTCCCCAGGCTGCAGGGGCACAGCTGCCTCACCACGCGCTTCACCCTGGGCTGCAGGGCAATCTCTGCTCTGCTGCCTGGGGGCCCTTCCTGCCCCTCCTGCCCCTCCTTCCTCACTGACTTGGGCCTCTTCAGGGCTGTTTCTCCCGTATCTTTCTCACTCCCTTCCTCTCACAGCTGTTGCATTGATTTTTTATCTTCTCTTACACATTATCCCCAGAGATAGTGTGTGACTGTCCAGCAGTGTCACTGATGGGCTATATATGGCCAGTGGTAGATCCATTGTAGAGCTGATGGGAAACAATTTTTTCTGACATGAGGGTAGGTCTTGGTGTCTTCTGCCACCCCTGCAGCTTCACCCCCAACACCTAGACACGTAAATGCAAAACAAATACTCCCTTCACACCAGAGAAGAAGTGATACCAATTTTAGTCATGAATCTAGTGAGTTACATGCCTCCATATAAGATCTTATGTAAGTTTTCATTTATTATGGCAATAAGAACTTAATTATGAATTAAAGGCAAAGAATAGTTGGGTTGGTGGGCATCAGTTCAATAACTCCTTCCCTTCCTTTGTTTCATGCACTGAGAAAATTTTTGAGGAAAATCTTTATTAAACTGAAACTAAGAGTAGAATATGTTTTGGTGATGTAATTACAAAAACTATTATGCAAATGCTCAGATAGTCCCTAGAAAGATATTGATGATGTCCAAACATCCCAAGCAATAGAAAGACACAATAGAGTTTCAGTATAAACCTCCTTCTACACCATAATACCATTCAGCACCTTTATAAGGACTGAATAAAATATACTTAGGTCCAAGACAGAAGACATTTAACGGCAATTTCCCTCTTTTAACACAAACCAACATCCTTCTTTTGGGCAGCTTTACTGAAAATCCAGCAGTTCCAATGGCAGGCAAGAGCTGTTTAAAAATAGGTCATCATGCTTAGTCTTATTCATGTTAGGACCAGCAGTCCCTTTGAAATACAAATTTTTTGTGGATTACTATAATAAAACACTCCTAAGCCCTTATCAAAGAAAAACCTTGTGGCTATGAAGAGTGACAAAACATGTTACTGATTCTAAACTGCTCTTTTTTATTTAACCTAAAATTAAAATTAGGAGTTCATCATTAATTATTTCAATGATAACAAGAAAAAATCTATATCAGTGATTTTACTTATTAAAATGACCACATGATTAATACCTATTGAACTATGACTTAGTTTCCATAGTGAAACTCCAGATTCGGTGAATGATTTTTGATTATTAATGTTTTATTAAGGAAAATTATAAATCTAAACAAAGACACTATTTTAATCCATATTCCTTTTAATAAAAAAACTTCTTACTTGTAAGTAACTGGTCTTAAGAAATAGTTATTTATATCTGAGACATAAAGTAAGGACACAGTGTTACCATGGACTAATACTATAGTTTTTATCATTCTTTGTGCAGAACAAATATGACCATTCACACTAAAAGTTTAAAATGTAACTAAATGTATATTTTGTCTTTCTCCAAATAAAACCTTCTTCTATACATGAGAACATCTGTGTTATAGAAAGCTTGGGAATATATAACTCAGACCAAATTTTAGACAAGAACACTGTGAATTCTGCAGAAGACAAGCTCATGTAAACTCTACAAAGTAGCTAAAAACATTTATCTTCCAACCATGTCTAAATAAATTCAAAATACATAAATGTTCATTAATGCTCAGCTATAGCACATTAAATTTCATTCAGCTTTGGCCACCTGCAAATTCAGATCTCAAACAGACAGAATTCAAGGCTTTGAAATAACAAGTACTTTCTCCATACTCTACCCTGAAAGCACCTTTTCTTGGCCCAGTGCCTTCACAGCATCCTCTACAGCAATTTTTCAGATGAACCATAAACAGGACAGGAAAAAAATACACTTAGATTTTTTATATATATATTTTTAAACTTGGAAGATACAGTTTTTTAAAATAAACAGGTAAACTAGGTAAAAATACATTTTTCTTTCAATCATATTGGTATTTTGCTTAACTTTAAAATCTGGTGGAATCTTTGGTAAAGTTCCACAAAGAAATTAGAATTACTGCTTCACTTGAAATGTCTTCTGATATAATA
The DNA here is from genome assembly GCA_013397295.1 of Polioptila caerulea. NCBI lineage: Eukaryota > Metazoa > Chordata > Aves > Passeriformes > Certhiidae > Polioptila > Polioptila caerulea. Next base: position 954,389 of record VYXF01003035.1, read on the forward strand.
TATATTAGCATGGAAGTAATATCAACATTTCAGAAATATTCATCACTTACTTAAACTTAGCTCCTCAGACTTACTATTTATATGTAAATCAGACCATCATCAAAATATCAACAGGCATAACCTTACTACCAATCCAAAAAGCTTATACATTAATAAAAACCAGAACAAGCTGCTTCATTCTATACATAGAATAAAATTAAGTTCTTAATCTCAAATAGTTCATAGTGTTCACTGTGATATTTCATCACTTCATTACTGCAACATTACAAGAAGTTTGAAAAAAAATAAGATTTTCCTGAAGCATTTTAACTTTAGTAAAAAACACGTGTTTGATAAAAGCATAATCCTCAGCCTTCCAAACGTGACAGTGATGCTATTTTTCTAGCTGTTAGATAATACATGGTTCAGCTGTCACTTGCTGTGCAGCAGTCGGTCCCCCAGAATGAAATGAATCATAATCGCAATGACGAGCCAAATTAATGAAAGCATGCTGAAACAAAACCCAGGCTCCCAAACTGTCTTAGGGCCTGATTCAGCAAAAATACATTTGATTTCAATATCATACAGCATATTCCATAGATACTTGTTTATCCAGACTTCCAAAGCAAGAAAATGCTGAATTCAGAATGCACAGCAGGACAACAGTATGTTTTTAACAGACTGCCATCAAAAGTGACCTATCAACTTGTAAATACACAGTAGCTAAACAAAACCCATTAAAACAATACAGAGCAAAACAGAGATGGTGTGCGAGTTAAGGAAAGAATCTGTCAAACTGAGTTTATAGAGCTTTCTTTGGGTCTTAATGTTACATTGTTTTAATCCTACAAGTAGCAGACAAATCCTGTTTGTGACTTCCATTCAGCAATCTGACTAGCTTCACCTATGAGATTCTACCTTAAAATATCTGTTAGTCATTCTTCTTGGGGAATGGCATAGGAAGGTTTCCTTTGCAATGTTCTTTTGATGATGGGCATGCTTAATCCCACATGCTGGAAAGATTTTATATTCCAAGGTCTTCTTTTAGATCTCATTCTTCAAAGGCTTTCGGAATTCAGTATAAAAAAATACACCAAATCCTAATAACCATGGACTAGAAGGGAAGCATACTCCCAGCAGTGAGTCTCAAACAGTAAAGTTATGGATACTTGAGCATATCCTAATTAATAACTAATAGAAATATAAGCAAAATATGCATATTTACAAACAGCTTCTAGGAAGCCATAAACGTCAGTGTCCGCAGGGAAAGTGTCCACAGCATTCTTGTAAGACCAAACAGTGAAGAGTTACTCTCAAAGGCAGAACTCTGCAGGGCAGACTGAATTTACCTGGTCCCAGAAGTCTGTGAGATAGACCTCTATGTCTGACATATTCTATCTTCTTTTCAAGTCCACAGCCAGAAATAGGCTCTGCAATTCATCTGGCCTATTTGAAATGTCTAATTTAAGATGAGATGGATCACATTCTAAAGGCACCTCTTTATTTCCATTTGCTTCAAATTGAACCTAAGAGACTTCAGACATGGAAGTCCTCTTCTGTAGGTATTCAGCTCTGGTCAGAAGAATCCCTAAGAATTTCTGAGATCAAATAGCATAATCCAAACTCTAAATAATGTAATGTGGGAATGAAAAAGATACCAGAACTGAGGCAATAATTTTCATAAACCAAACATTTCTGTGAGTGTTGAACTTCAAGAAGTCTGATTTTGTGAGGACTCACACCACATGGTGGATTTGTTTTGATGCCAATGTTGGTTCTCCCCTCTAAGAACTCCTTAGTATGTAGAATGGTGTGAGTAAACTTTTTCAATCAGGAGTATGGACAATCACTTCCACTACCCATCTTCTTATTTTTAAACCCCTAGGTGAAAGACCTCCTTTATCAGGAAGAGATTTGAACACAACTCTCTCTTCCCAAATGAACAAGTTATGTGCAAAACTGGAAATGTTTATTCTGCACCCTAACAATGAAGGTATACAATTGTGCAGTCAGGAATATGAATGTATGGAGAGGCAAGAGGAAGTCAAAATACCTCTGTGATTAGGATACCCTCTCTCTAGAGGCAAGTCCTCATTCTTGCTCCAAGGGCTGTTGTGCATTTTATTTGAGCACTTGAATGCAAATTTCTTAAGAGGCATCTGATACAGACAGAATACAATGCAATGGCACTAAAGACAAACACTGCATTGCTGAGGTAATCAAATTCAAAATACAAACTGAGGAATGACTGATTTAGCAGAGTTCTGCAGAAAAGCATGATGAAGGGGTAGTAGATCACAAGCTGACCCTGAATCCATAAGTGCTATCACAACAAAAACCCCAAACACTCTGTCTATACAAAGAAAGAGTTCTGTGCAAGACAGTTTTATCCTCATGCTCCCCCATACACTTTTGGAATATGTGTCTGGGTTTGGATATTGTATTTCAAAAAAAATCAGTCAAAAGTATATATAAAGATCAGCAGCAAGAATGGTCTTGCTAGAAAATATGACCTGTTGAATCCACAGAAAGGAGTGATGAGAATGTACAGGAGGAGATATGATCACATTTGCGAAATACATAAAGGAGATATGATCACATTTGTGAAATACATAAAAGGTTGCTGCAAACAGAAAAATAACAGACTGCATTGTATGTCCATTGTGGACAAAGTAAGCAGAAAATGGCTGGAAAGAGATTTAGGTTTAACAGTAAGGGGAAAATTCTAGTGGTAAGGATAAGGACTTCGAGTAACTGAGACAAATTATCTAGGGAATTCAAGAAATCTCCATCCCTGGTTGAGTCAGCAGTAGAGCCATTGTTCTCATACCTTTCAGTAGTAATCTATCATTTGAAAAAATGTAACATTTTCATACTGTATACAAGAGCTTTACCCTAAGATCTGCTTGGTCCACTCTTCACTTGCTGCTGCATAGGCAACACAGCTCTTGCAGAGCCGATTAGCTTGAATTCAGTGCATCATCTGCTATATGCCCTTGCCTCGGCCAGGAAGGCTATTTATTTCACTGGTTAGGTGGGGTCTCACAATTGCAAATCACTAGTTTAGACAAGTAAGTGTCAGAAACTGCTATCTTAAGAGCTGGTCATGCCTTGAGGCAAAGGATGAATTGGAAAACCTGTTGAGGTCATAACCAGCAATGTTTTCTATTATTCTAGGTGTTCCCCAGGCTTTAAACAGCTTTAAAATCATTGCTTCTCACTCATCCTTTCTGTAATCAGGAAAATGTATAAATGCATCAAGAGTTAGATAAACACTATATGGAAAAAGATTTCTTGCTAACACACTGGAATACACATTTCTGAAAAGTTCTTCAAAAGGTGGTTGTAAACCATTTCACAAAATAGGTTAACTGCTTCTAACTCACAATTTTATTTAAAGGTGAAAACATTTTATGTCCTTAAGATAATACACATTCTAAAGGAAGTCTGCCCTCAAAAATATACAGAACCAAAATGCCACACTATATCAAATACCTAGCAATGCTATGACCTGTTAAATATTCTGCATACAAATACAATATTATATTTGCTATAAGAAATGTTTCACCTTAAAAATATTAATGTCAAATAAAGAATAGGTCATCAGGAAGTATTTAAGCAACCTCATATGAGATTTAAGAACCAACCCCACAGAGACAGTAAACAAAGAAAATAATAGGTTTTATGTGTTATTTAAATATTTTCTTATGAATTTTCTAAATAGAAGCATTCAGACTTGTTTGAAACATAGGTTCAAATCTTGCTAACTCCTGCTAGAACAGACAGGATATCTCACTATATTTTTAATTAAAAGTTTAAAGTTTAAATCAAATATATTCTTTATGGCCTCACATCAAAACTTAGAAACTCCTAAAGACACAGATACATAGAGTCAACTTATGACTATTACTTTTCCCCCTAACAAAATGCATGAGTTTGATTTCTTTATCAAAATGCAACTGAGATCACCCTGCAAGCATGTAATGTGATGACAGCTGATACTTAAAGACTATAAAAACACTGCCTTCCACCTTCAAGGAGAGGAAACAGCAGAAATTGCTTTGAACTCTTATTCTCCAAAAATTACACGTATTTACTTCTCATGTGCACTGATACAACCTCTTACTATTACATTACCTTCAACATTCTCAGTCCTTACTGACCTCTTTGCAGCTACAAGACCATAGCTTGGAGAAACTACCTGAGGACACACTCACCACATGATAACATGCAGCAGCAGCTGTGCAGCACAGCACTGATTTTGCAATGTTACTGTATCACCTGAAGTATTCCACCAGTACTCCTGAGATAAGGTTGTTGGAATTTACTGAGTTTACAAATGCACGACCAGATTTGCTGTAAACTGTTTTTATTAATAGACTATAACATACCCTCAACAGAGTTACTCCTGTTACACCATGTAGTCCTGCAAAAGAGATCTAAACTCAGTAAGCATTGAAAACAACAGTGGCCAATATGAACTTCAGACTTATAATATGAATGACTTTGTCTGAACAATGACTGCCTTGAATGCCATTTTCAGATAATTAGTATTTCAAGAGACTCTTCCTGCTTTTGAGTTTAAATTAAAATAAAGACTTGCCTGCTCTTAGAGAGATTAGATGGTCTAAGGTAAATTGTAGCTAATAATCTTGATATAGAAAGACATATTAAAACAGTCCATGTGATCTAAACTTAACTTTAAAAATCACCCCCACCTCAAAGCTCATTGTTAATGTATAATGTCTGTTGCAGTAAAACAGGTACAGATGAGATCATAACTCAGCACTTTGTGTGTTCTTGGGGTTTTATCTCCCCAAGTTTCTGACAAAATGCATCATCAGTGAAAATGTTGGGGGGAAAGGAAAAATCACACCAAAATAATCCTTCTTAGAAAAGTTTGGCCTAATGGTCTTAGAAACTGCCCTAGCATTCTGACTGACTGTAAACAGGATAAATTGAAGGAAGCCACTAAAGTAAAAGGGTGAGAGATGACATTAAGCTGAAGAAAATCTCATTCCACTGGATTAAAATTCCAAGTTCAAACTATAATTTTACTTTTTCCTCTCTATTTTCCTCTCTATGGAACTTTGAATATTTTCAAAGTATTTTAAAACTTCACTAGCAAGGTGAAAATACATTTTACACCAGTTCTGCAGTAACCTATCACTTCTGTGTGTATTTTGACACTTGCAATATCTACACTAATTGGCCATTGGTTGAATGGAAAAATCAATTATTTGACATTCTCAGTTATTTAGATGTTACCCAACTCTAAGATGCATGCAGACAAAACCCAAAATGGGTTTTTAAGGACCATTCAGTCCCCTAACCTCACTTCCAGAGACCACTGCATTTCACCCAGTCACTGCTTTCTAGGATACAGTCCCAGTACCTTAAAATTATGATCTCCACTCCTCTCTTTTAGATGTAAAATTAAATGGCTTTTTCTGTTTTGGTTTTTTTTTTTTTCAAAGTACAGAAGGATATTTATTTGACAAGATTACAGAAAGCACATACTATCTTGGGTTGAATGTCTATTTTGGGGACTCTTTGTTAGCTAATTCCTGTACCTGTTTTACTGTCTCTCAGCCCCATACAGTGTCAAGCCTTTCTATATCCAACCCATCCTACTTGTACTTCTTGAATGTGGGAACATCAGCACTATTGCAGTCTTCTGGAATTTTACTCAACATGAACATTATCAAGCCAAATAATTAGTGTAACTGCCACTCTGTATAATCTCCAAATATATTCTGCTTAGTCACCAAGAGGAAGCACTACTTTAATCATTTGTAGACAGTGTCTAAAGTGCGTTAGACTCTTTAGAGAACAATTGTAAACACTGACTCTTCTTGAAGAGCAAATGGTACAAGTCATAACAACCTGACAAGTATTATCTACGGTATAAAATGTCTAAGCATGTGATAAGAGTGAAGAGTAAGGAATAATGATAATTTTGAGAGAGGTCCAAAAAGCAGTACAAATTATTAAAACAAAAGAAAGGGGAGATGATAAAGAATATTGTGAGCAGAATGATGTAGTAGGAAGGGAAGAGAACATGGCAGGGCAGGAAAGAAGGCAAGTGTCCTCTTCAACTATATATATATATATATTTGTGTAACTTCCACTATTACTTATTTATACTGCATAAAGTTATTACTTTTGAAGTTACTTGGACCATATTTTATTTTATAATGCATAGAAACAAGAGCAAAATTATGAGTGGTGTAGCAATGAGCTGTTCTAATCAGGACTCCAAATTCAGACTAAATGCAGTGCAAAATTATGGAAGCATAACCTAACTAACATAGCCTGGAGTCCTAGTTTACTGTTTAGTCAAAAGCAAATCTTTTTGCCTTACTTTATAAACTTTAGGAATTCCTATACCTATCTCCAATTTCCAAAGGCAAAATCAATAATCACCATATACATCTTTCTTCTCTCCAGCCCTGAAATCCAAATCCAAAACATAAAATGCTTTTGAGACAGTGTAAATCAGAGCTGATTATTTATAAAGTAGAATAATTATTTATAAAATAATACAAAAGCCTTGTGAGTCTGATATTTACACTTCTGTGAGTCATGGCCATCCATCTATTGCTTCCTTCTCCCCGGTAAGCATCCTGCCCCACGCCTCACTCACTCCCAGACACACACAGACCAGCTTCCTTGAGGTTTGCTTGCCAGAGATTTTGTTTCATTCAGTGTAGCTACCCCATTTTTACCATGTAACTGAGCCTGCAGTCAGTTGTACCTTCCTAAAGCTCACTCTGGACTTGACAGTGGTGGTTCACAGAAAGCCACCATCCTCCAGCTAACCCACTATGTTTCCACCTCTCTTGTCCCCCTAGGTGAATCAGCTGACAAAGCCACACTCTTTTATAAGAAATCTTCTATAATGACCTCATGGTAAATCTGTGATGCTTTGCAAATATATGAAAATTTGGATGATTTCATAACGAAATCTCTCTTGGGAAAATTTGCCTACCACTGAACCAGAGTCTCCTTACCCATGAAAAGTTAAAATACATGTCTTTTCAGAGCTACGAGTCTGACTTTATGAGAAGAGCATTTTATCTTTAGAATTGCTCAGCAAAGGAGCTGAAAACTCGTGATATTTCAAGTAGGAAAATGTAGATGCACATAACACAGACTGAAACAGAAGTCTTAATAAATAATGGCAGCATCTTAACATCTCCTATAATATTTTTTCTTGTGTGCATTCTCTCAATACAGTTCTTTGATACAGAAACAAAGTACCAATTAAAAGTAAAAAAGCACAAGAGTGATCCCACAAATCAGTCTGTATGGAAGAAATATGCTGTCTAAAATCTGTTTAAAAGCTTACACACACAAAATCAGATTTTATAAGAGGAAGGATGTGCATAATTTAAAGGAAAAGTCATCATCAAAAATTCTATCCTCTGTCTAAGTAAGAAAAATATCCATAAAGAAAAAAGTTGAAAATATGTAAATATTCTTTAAACAGCAAAGACTTACACCCAGACATAAATTCATTTTGTCATGCATTACGCATATCAAATGTTATGCAAAATATATATTCAATAACCTTGTCAAAAGACACTTTCTTAGCACATAACATTCAAAATGCACTCCAAGAGTCCCAAAAAAATCCACAAGAGAGACAGTCAAAGCAGTAGAGTTTGCCACCTGTCCACTTTAAAGCAGAAGCTCCACCTCAGGAGCACTGTGCACAACTGTAGCTCAGCGTATTTCACAGACCAAACCAGGCCAAAGGAGAGAGCAAATCTGGAAAGCTTCTGCTTTCCATGCCATCATGTTCCATCAAATCCTGGCAAGAATTCATGCTGACCCGATCACTATTAGTTGCTACAGATTACAACTCAACACCATCTGTATTTCCTTTCCCCAAAAAGAGTAAAACAAGCATAAAGAGAAGTTATGTATCTATTTTAAATCCACACATATTTACCCGAGGGAGTGAAAGGAAAAGAATAAATAGTTCACAGTACAGATGTGAGTCACACTACTTAATGCTCTTTTGGAAAATGCTCAAATACCACAGTGATGGGCACAGCATAAGAATTTGAAAAACACAAGATAGAAATAGAATGGAGATAGGAAGTAGAGTCCAGGGACTAGCCATTCATACTGACACTCAATCACCATAAATTATTAAAAAAAAAAAAATAGAGGGAATACATGCTTGCTGCTTTCCTCAGTATTTGAACTGTTCTTGTGTTAATATCTCTAAATGTCAACTCTTGTTTTCAGCATCTTTTTTTTTTATCCTGCTATATTTCTCCATGGGATGAAATGACACAATTTTATTGCTGAGGCAAAAATACCTTCCACTTCAAAAGAAGCTTGCCTTCGAGGAGAATTACACTTGAACAAAGACTGCAGGATTTAGCTCTATATTTATCTCTATGCAATAACAGAAGTTCATTCATATAAACATGGGGGATTTCTTTTTTATTATTTCTCTTCTTTTGACAGAAGGAAAATATCTCTCAAGAGAATTAAACTCAGTAGTATCTTCTTAAAGATGCTGGTATGACTTTGGTGGCAGGTTGTGCTTGATAAATCTGTAGATATTTTTAGAATAAACATGTACCTGATGGTTCAAGGAGATACTTCATTTTAAGAAAATGAAACTGATGAGTTATCCATCTGACACCAGCTCATTTCTCACTACCCTCTAAAATATTGTGAGCCACCTATTCAAATTCCATTGACAACAGCATTTTCCTAATAGCACTGCCTTAGGCCATGCTTTAGGTATAAACTTTACACCACACCATCTCCCTCGTGGCTTACACAGAACTCAAGAGGACACTTCTAGTGAGACATAACGAGAAACTAAACCCCACATAAAGTTTATCTTTAGATTTGATGAAGACTTTTTTTTTTGCCCATTGTCTGCTTCCAAGATTCTGAATATTACAAATGAAAACAATTCTGGTTTATTTCTTAAGTTAGTTTTACCTTAACATTACTTGAGAACAGTTTATTCTTCATTTGCAAGTTTAACCATTCGAGCTGATCCTAGTATTGTACTGATATTGTACTTTATATTTGATCATAAGTATTACTGTCCACAACAAAAGTTAACATGAGCCTTCTTTAAAATTTTAATGCTATTATTATATATTTAAAATGCAACTTTAGTTCCTTCAATTTCTGCAGCTTCCAGCTTGAACTTCCATTTTTGTTAGTGATTTTTAAGAAGGCAGAAATTTTAGACAAAAATTTGCATTTATTTTGATATATCACACAATTTAATAAAATAAAAGAGTCTAAATTGCTTCAAAATAAAAGTATCCCAACAGCAAACAAATTGCAGAGCAAGAGACTAAGATGTGGTGACAAAAGAAGGTATGGTACTTATTTCCAGTGCTCACATTACACTAACGTGCTTCAGAATGTTCATCCAACAAAAAAGCTTTTTAAACAGACTTTGAAATGTTTTTAGGAGATCTCCTCAACACTTGGGAGCTGTCACACAAATGATATTTGAAGTTTTTTATATGATGCTAATAATAATGCATTGAATCTTGGAAACAGACTTCCAAAGTCAGCAACTAAAGCCCAGAAGACAGCTTCCAGTGTGAAAAGGCCAGCTGCAATTAACATGTCCAAGATACAAGGCTAATTTTGGTACAAAAGAAAACACTCAGAGCCTCAGCTTCACCATACTCATCAAAGTCATGTCCACGATAGCAGTAGCTTTGCTTGTTTGTAAGCCATTGGAAGTCAGCGTGGTTTCTCCGTCATGAAGGGAGAACAGTTTTCTCGACTTCACTCGGTGTCTGCCAGCCCGACTGGGGAAGGGCGTGACCCAAGCCGTGCACGGCAGCGGGGCCCCCGCGCCCGCAAGGAGACCGGTGTGTCCCGGGAACGGGGCACAGAGCACGGGGAAAGAAATCTCTGCCCCGGGCCCCGCGCTCCTGCCCGGACAGCTCCCGGTGCTGGGCGGGATGGCTGCGGACAGCTCCCGGTGCTGGGCCGGGCAGGGTGCCCGTGGACAGCTCCCGGTGCTGGGCCAGGTGGCTGTGGACAGCTCCCGGTGCTGGGCCGGGCCGGGGGGCTGCGGACAGCTCCCGGTGCTAGGCGGGATGGCTGCGGACAGCTCCCGGTGCTGGGCCGGGCAGGGTGGCTGCGGACAGCTCCCGGTGCTGGGCGGGATGGCTGTGGACAGCTCCCGGTGCTGGGCCGGGTCGCTCCGGGCAGCTCCCGGTGGCGGCGCCGCT